>JAVGVS010002492.1:0-11443 GCA_032718565.1 Distichodus sexfasciatus
ATATATATATATACACCACATAACTAAAATTAAAGGCTGATATTAACAATGTTAACACAGGACCTGACAGAACCTTATGCACAAGGATATTATATGTCCGATGTTCCTTCAAAATGTGTTGTTAGAAATGTGTCTCTTCCTTATACATAACTAGCTGCAGTTCTAATCTGATCTCTTGATGTTAGTATCAAGAAAGAAAATACATACATACATAAACAGAAAAAACTGAACTCTGACATGCATCACTCTCTGTGCGGAAGAATGTTAATGCTTGTGTAGCATTATTAGGCCCTCAGGGAAAGAGAGAGTGTGACACACACACTGACATACACACAGAAGGAAAGGGAGAGAGATCATTAATGAAACATTAATATTAATCTAACCTGCAGGCTACTCTCCATGGCTCAGAGGTCTTCTCTTCCAGCTTTTACTCATGTTCAAAGGCTTTCCCTCAGTCTGTGTCTGTATGCGCGTATTGAGATGTTGTGGGTATGACTACATGTGCATGCATGCCTTTGTGGGCTTGAGATTGTGACCACTGACATTTTAGAAGTGGTGCAGGGTTGGATACAATGTGAATGAGAAATGTGTCATCCTAACCTGCCTCTCTCAGAATTCATTGTTTCAGTCTGCTTATGCCCTATACAGCAACACATAGCTCTAGAATTCATGGTTCTGTATGTTGCCACTGTGGGCTGATCAGCACAAGACTATGTGCCCATGTATGTTTGTGTTTTTCCATGTTCTGCCAAATCAATGAGGGTGGTTGATTGCTTTCCCTCACAATGTGCATTATGTTAAACATGTTTTATGTGATGCGATTGCATGTGATGTGAGTAAATGTGCCTAGGTTTGTTTGCCATCACTATATTGAGAGACTCTCATTTTATCTCTTCATCTGTGGTGATGTTTGAAGTAAGTCTGAGTCTCAGACAGGAACAGTAAAGGTCAAAGGTGACATGAAAAAGCTTATTGATCTGCCTCAGCTGAAATGCCAACCATACATGTGCTCTGCTATGGCATGTACATGTGCACTTCTCCAACTCTCTCTCTCACACACACACACATTAACGTAATTGGTACTTCTCTGATGTATGAGCACAGTTATAGAAGCTCATAGCCATATCAGTATCAAGTGTCCAACAGTACCCAAACTGTGCATAATACAATGCTGAATGATTCTTCAAAAAAGAAAGACCTTAAATTTAAATTTTAAGATTAGCATTGATAATTAATCAAAATGCTGAGTGTTAGATGTCTGATTATAGATGTTATGCTCAGTTTTTGGTGCCTAAACTGATGCAGAGTTGCACTTTTGAAATGGTTCTTTTGTGCACATCCTTTATGCTTCAGAATATATCAGTTTCTTCAAAAGTCCTTAGTCAGCAAACATTTTAATAATCCAAAGCCAATTTTTATCCAACCCTCAGTCAGTATTTATATTATGTGCTTTTAGTGATAAATTTTATTAGAATAAGATGTCTTTGTTTATGGGTGCCAAATGCTGACACTGACTTGCAAACAATGGAGAGATATATAAACCGTTTTGTTTTTTTGTTTTTTTTTACAAAGATCTATGTGTGAGTTAGAATGTGTTAGAATTCATAAAGTGTATGAACCAGTTCATTTACATATGAAGAAGCAAGACTAATCTCTTTCGCTGTCTCTCTTATTCATCTCAACTTTGATCAAAGAACTTTAATTAATAATTTCTGAGAGTGTCAGAGATAGGCAAAACAAAATAAAGAGATGGAGATAGATTGAGAGAGAGAGAGAGAGAGAGAGAGAGGGAGAGAGAGAGAGAGTAGGAAAAACTTGTAATGCAAAATCACAAGTCCACTAAAAATAGCACAAGCATCACCACACAAGGCTAATCTGAATAATTATTTTTGCAGGTCATAGGCCAAGAGATTTTCGAGTTAATTTATTATAAGATTATATATAAAATAAAAGAAGAAGTGCATATCACACTTTACATCCCCACCATTTGAGTAAGACCTGCCTCCTGTTGTTCTTTTATGTCTAACAGATGCATTATCTCTCCATGAGATAAAGAGCCTCTAACTGCTGTTTCACAGCTGCCTTTCATCTTGTGAACCTCTCTATATGGTCCTGCTACCCTGAGATAGTGTACATATTGCCTTTAACTGGACATAGTGCTTGCTATTTAAAGGTCTTGTGGTTCCTCCATATCAGTTTAATAGGTAATAAAAATGAGCTATTTTACTTTTCACCATCTAACTGTAACAGAGAGAGCAAGAGAGAGAGTGAGAGAGAGAAAGAGCGAGAGAGAGAGAGACAGAGAGAGACAGAGACAGAGAGAGATAGAGACAGAGAGAGAGAGAGAGAGAGAGATTTATGCATCCTGCAGCTAATGTCTGGTTCTGGTGTCGAAAGATCTGAGACACAAATCTAATAAAGAAGCTAATTGGTATTATTTGATTTCTTTCTTTATGAAAATTAAAAAATATGGTCAAACTCCATCCTTAGTGGGGAAGGACTCTCCAAAATTAACCTCCATCACCTAGTCACATGTTCTTCTTGCCTATATGAAATCATAGCCTGTTAGAGTCCTGAGTGATCGGGTATTCATAAAGCCTCCAACTGTAATTATGTTTTCTCTGGTTTGAATATCGTAGAATTAAACCGCTGGAGGACTTGGTCCTGCTTTGTGCTATAATTAAATTCATAATGAAAGCATAACTCACACTGTGCAGTGAGTATGAGCACCACTTTCATGTCAATCATGTTAATCTAATTATAGCTGGGTTCTGGAGACCAAAGAGCTTTCGCTGGCCCTGTAGCAAGCACTTTTGGGATTTGCAGTGCGCTGCAGAAGAGATTAAAGGAGGAGATTTTTATTTGCTTTGTTTTTGTTGTTTTGCAGTTTTCTCAGCTTGACACATTTACATATGTAAAAAATCCTTTTTTGGTGATTTGGCAATGGAAATAAGACCCACCTTTTCTCATAAAATATGCTAGCAGGAAAATAGCAGCAGCATTGCATCATATATAATCTGCAAACTGTAGTGTTTAACTGTCACCTTGAAATTACTGTATATGAAAGCTTTGGTCAGTCAGTTGACTGTAGAAAGTAATACTGTACGCAAAGTACACATAAACAGCTCCACAACAAACATATAGACACACACTCAAGTACATATATCAGTAGTACAGTTAGTAGCACAAAGTACTCTTTTGTGCGTGTGTGTGTGTGTGTGTGCATTCACTAATGCCTCACCCATTCACCCCAGTGAGTGTCACAACCACAGCTCACTGTTATCCTCCAAACTTGCCACAATTGCTTAAATGTGTTAAACAAACTCTCTAATTGGATTGCACACACACACCAATGATGAGAATGAGAGTATGACAAGAATGAGTTTTCCGACTGGGTGATGATTATCACAAAGGTTTGTCATAGTGTACACACATAGCACACCACAACAACATGTGACCCATATGTAATGGAGCAGTGGGCACATTTACATTACATTAACAGCATTTGTGCAAGCACTCTTATCCAGTAAAAAAAACTTCTATTTTGTAACAGTCTGCCTGAAGCAACTTGGGGTTAAGGGTCTTGCTCAGGGACCCAGTGGTGGAAGGATTTGAACTCACAAGCTCTTGGTCCACAGGAAAACATAACACAATGTACCACTATGCACCACAGCGTCTAGTGCCTTGCAAACAGGTACTTCAATGATACCTTTACGGATCTAATTTGAACCAGCAACAGTTTGTCCAACCAACTCTCTAGCTGTTACACTACCACAGTCCCATGAGTTTTGATGTTGAATTGTGGACTTAAAGTAGAAACTCATAATGCCGTATTAAGGGATTTTTCATATCTTACTGTCTGCCCATTGATGATAAATGAAAGACTGGATTCAGCAGGACTCAATAGAATCTAACTGGAGTGCATGAGTAAGCCTGGACAAAAGACTAGATTGTAGAGTTCGGATGTGAAAGCGCCTGTAAAAATACTTCTAGAAATAATAAAGGTATGTGTTTATTTAAGCCCATTTGGGGAAAAACTTTATGGGGGGTTAAATTAATTTCATCCATTTAACTTAAAGATGATGAATGATCAGATGTTTAATGTGTGAAGAGCTTAAGCAACTAATCTGGCCCTTTTTTAAGGTTCTGATAACTATGTGCCTTAATAAAGACAATTTATCTTGTAGGTCTCTGTATATTTACCACGCACACCTTAATACAAATAGACAAATGCAGACCCATCCCCAGTATGTCTCACAAAAAATATTTTGCAAAAAACTTCACCAGCCATCACACTGCTCTGTATTACATGTATTATATTTGTTACTGAAATATTTCTCATAGCTGTTTTTGTAAGCTTTGAGATTTGTCCAGATGATATTTGATAACTAGTTCAGATGTGCATCAGTGCTGATGGAGGAATCTGACGGAGCTTAGCAGCACTGCCTCTATTTGCAGGCAAAAGCTCTTTTAAAGAAAATCCTCCTTATTATGGCTAGCCTCTGTTATGTTATTTAAAAATAGAATCAATAGCGCCATCAAGAATAAACCACACACACATACACATAAAAATACTCATTTTTGTAGGAACTGGCAAGAGTGTAGAATACATCTATGAAAATGGAGACTCATTGTACATATTTCAGGATATTCAGAAAACACCTTTATCCTGAGATACTTACATTACCTCACTGTGATGACAAGTTGTTCATTTTTGTAGTGAGTGACGCATATGTAAATATATATTTATCTATGGATTATTGATGTAGTTCTTCATAGTTTGTAGTAGGGGAAAATATAATACAGTTTTTTCTGATTGCTTAAACACTAAAAGAAAAAGTCTTCCACATTTGGCATAACTTTACACTCAGCAAAATATTGGCCCAGATTTGTACAACACTAAGCACATTGTCAGCTTCACACTTCTTGCAAAACTCAACACACAGTGATTTGCAAATCACTAAACACACTTGTCCATCTTAAAGCACTGGCATTCAAATAACCACACTCATGAACCAATTGGTTAATCACAACCACCGGGTGTACAAACACTTAGGTGCTTAATTATAGACACACCAATCAGGCTTAGGCACTATAAAAAAGGAACAGGCGAGTTAACCTGTCATCAACAAACTTGGAGGACACCTTAGGTCCTTACAACACAAAGAATTTTTCCATGATGTCTTGCCTATGACAACATAGTCTGTGATGTTGATGAAGCTCTGCGGCCAGATGCAGCTAGATGGTGAGATGTTTAGTTATTTCAGCCCCTCTTTTTGCATGTCTGTAGTGGTTGCAGGAAATAAAGATATACAGATTTGCTCTAATGTGGTGTTTGGTGAACATATTCTGTGTAATTTTTTTGTTAGGAAATGCGAAAAGTGTTTTAGGATAAATGCAGTAGTGTCTATCTTATTCAAAATGAGTTAGCAAATAAAAACCTATGTGTGTACAATATGACAACAAAACAGTGTTTTTATAAAAGAATGTAGAGTTTTTACAATTTTGCAAAAGATCTGAGATGTTCTGCTACTTGGGTGTAGTGTTGTGCTAGTTGTGTGAAGAGTTTTGAAAATATGGCCTTAATTTTCAAAATTGTGGTTAAGCAATTGAAAAAAACTGTAACAGACATTGAAGACTAGTTTTACTTTTTATTACTCTTCATTACACTGCTTAGATGAAAGCAAGTTGAAATTTGGGACAGAGTTAGTGTTCAACAATAGTATTTGTGAAATACAACATTTCACCACAGTACTGAGACCCTTTGAGTTTGCATATACTTTGTGCTTAGAAAAGTTAAGGTGAAGGCCTTATGTAGTTCCTCAACACCAACTGATTAGTATGAATAGTGTGTTTTCTAAGCCAAATACAAATATCCAGCCTCTTCCTATTCAAATTTATGTTATGCAGCTCTTGTGATCATTTGTAGTTCAGAATCAGCTTGAACAAAGAATGAAGGGAGAGAGGGGAAATGACAAGGTATATAATAAACAGAGAAAATATGTATAAAAGATTTTGCATTTATCCTAAACACATTTCCAACTTATTGCAGACAGAGAGGCAGGAATTAAACCAGGTTCTAGGTGCATGTGAAGCCAAATGAGGCCATCTTGGTTCCTGTAGCACATATGCCTGTAATGCACCCAAATGCTGTTAAAAATATTTCTTATTAAAATCGTATGATATATATATATATGTGGCAGTAATGTTGAATGAAATCTAATGGTCACAACTTGCACATTTGGACTATCAAACCAAACCTTATTGGTGCCTCCTTCAGTAGTTAAAGGGCTTACTAAATTATATGTACTTAAGCTTGTTTGTATTTATCTACATTTTCTTTTTAGAGTTCTCAAAGCCATAGCTGTCTAAAGAGTAAAAGTTCATTTAAAATTGCACAAAACTAATAAGGCTACTCCTGATACTACACACATTTTTCCTTGGATGTCTCTTCAAAAATGACTATATATTAGAAAATATTATAAAATCATCTTACTACATTTTAAAAATTATGTATGAAACAGTAGATGGCAACACATATTCAGAATGTGTTTAATCAAAACAAGTAGTCTACATTAAAACATAAATTCAAGGACCAATGAATTAAGAATACAAGCAAGGTATCAGCATAACTCTGAGGAAGTACAGTACTGTGCAAAAGTTTTAGGCAGGTGTGAAAAAATGCTGTAAACAAAGAATGCTTTAAAAAATGGAAGTGTTAATCATTTATTTTCATCAATTAACAAAATGCAGTGAATGAACAAAAGAAAAATCTAAATCAAATCAATATTTGGTGTAACCACCCTTTGCCTTCAAAACAGCATCAATTCTTCTAGGTACACTTGCACACAGTTTTTGAAGGAAGTCGCTGGTAGGTTCCAAACATCTTGGAGAACTAACCACAGATCTATAATCCTATAATCCTACAAAATAATATAATGACTACAAAATAATATAATGAATATAACCCTACAAAATCCCTGACTTTGTGCAAGTGTACCTATAAGAATTGATGTTGATTTGAAGGCAAAAGGTAGTGACACCAAATATTGATTTGATTTAGATTTTTCTTTTGTTTGTTCACTTTGCATTTTGTAAATTGATAAAAATAAACAATCAAAATTTATATTGCTGACAGCATTCTTTGTGTACAGCATTTTTTCACACCTGCCCAAAACTTTTGCACAGTACTGTACCATTCTAAAAAAAAAAGTATGTGAAAACAACTGTTCTTGTGCTTTTGTGTAATTGTGTTTTATTAATGTAATGGATTGGCCTGGTCTTTATTATTCTTCATCTGAGGATAATCAATATTAGCAATTTCCACTCATTAGTCATTCTACTGTCATTAGTTACATTTTGCACCCTAATTTTGTCTGGGGTGAAAGAAATAAAAACATTTACTTTTGGAAACTGGTACTGCAAGTGTGATATTGCAAACTGCAGGATTTTTATTTTTTACAACTTCTATTCATACACCATGTCCAAGTATGTTTTGGCAACTATCTGTCAATGAAATGGTGATTTGTGCCATAGTTTGATCCTTACCATTTTCTGGAATAAATGGATTCATATTTTGAAAGCAAACTATTATAGCAATTAATTTGAAGAGTTTGAGTGAAGTAATTTTTAAATGGCTGATTTTAAATAATACCAACAAAATAAATTGGGGGTTAATGGTGGCCTAGTTGTAGGAAATTTCACTCTGGATAAAGAGGTCATAGGTTTAAAACAGCTCTATCTTACTACCAGAAACATGGAGCTCCTGAGCAAAACCCTTAACCCAAAACTGTTCCAGGTAGACTGATAGGGAGGAAAGTGAAGTAGTTTTGACTAAATACATATACTGAAATAGTGTCTATGTGTTTTTAGTGCTTGAGTACAATTTATGTCAGATTGTGTATCTGAATTTTCATTTTCCATTTGAAAACATTGTCTTTACTTTCTTATATGAGTAATTTGGAATCTAAGCTCAAAATCATTAATTTGCTATACTTGTTACTGAGATGAATTTAGCGTTCCCTTGTGTGATTTTTTTCTAGTTTTCAACTTACAGTTTTTTGTGCTTAAGCAAAATTTTTGTAACTATTGGATATTTTTGCAAAACTCTACACACAAATCCAAAAACCTCACACCAAATCAGCAAAACATTGTATATCTTTTGGAAAAGCACACTAATCTTGCTAAACTCTTCAAACTCTTTTAAAAACACAAAACATCATATTACAAAGCACACCATGCACCAGCTAGACACATATGGTATAAATTAAAAAAAAATCTGGCTTTTGCTTTCTCTGTGCGCAACTTATTTTAGTTTGAGGTCATACTTTAGTCATACATGTAGTTCTGTAAACACACACACAGGGATTCAAATTTCATACATCAAAACAAACTTTTTCAACAAAGTGTTTTTTTTTTTCCAAATAGCAAAGACAAAATTCAAGAAAACAAATACAGTACTTTCAAAAATATCAGAACAACTTAGTCTACACCTTCTCTTCTTTCTGGGTTTGGCCACAAGATTTTGTCAACATCGCATGCAATGTCATCTAGTGCAAGGCACCAGGGAAAATATCTCCTGGAATGCCATATCCAGGCCTGGCACGACCCCTGGTCACTATCTCCACATGCCTCCTCCATTGCCTATAAAAGGGCTATGCATTGATGGGGCTGACGGTCATACACCTTCCAGCGCTAGGCAGAGAAGAACTCTTCGACTGGATTCAAGAATGGAGAATACGGGGGAAGGTTGAGTACGGTGAAAAGTGGGTGGTCTGTAAACCAGTTGCAGACCAAAACAGTCCTATGGAAACTAACATTGTTCCAAATGATGACGTACCTGGTCTGCTCTAGTCTCTGATCTTTAGTGAGTATATGATGCAGGGTGACCAGGAATGTTATAATGTGTGCTGTGTTGTATGGGCCCAGGGTTGCATGATGGTGAACAACACCATTTTGGCTTATAGCTGCATACATAGTTATATTACCCCCACGTTGTCCTGGGACACTGATGATGGCATGGTGTCCAGTAATGTTGCTGCCATGTCTCCTTTCATGACCTATGGCGTCTGCCTCTAGCTCCATCACTCTCTGGAAGAGACAAGACAAAACAATGTAGCACAGCATTGAAATGCACAGTACTATGCACTTCCAGACCCAGTACCATTGATATTATAGCTTACCTGCACATATTCATATCGCAGTTGTTTTACAAGTTCACTGTTTCTTTCAAAAGGGGCTCTGTAAATTTGTTTCATTCTAATTCTATTGCATGCAAGTAGATGGGACAATACTGAGAGGCTCACATTGTTTATATTTTGGAAGGTGGTGTCATCTGCTGTTATGTGTTGTATAGCCTTATGCTGTTATTTGCAATCACCATATTGACTATATGGGTCTCTTGTTCTGGAGTAAATTGTCTTCCTCTGCCACCAGATGCTGGACATCTTGCAATTCTGTAAAATAAAACAATTTCAGTGTTTTCACAGTATTGTTGCGTTTCTCATTAGAGTATTGGGGTACTACAAAACTTAGAGGGAAGTGGCTGTACTGACCGATTCTCATTTCGAAATGTCCTTATGATGCTTGCAACAGTGTAGCAGCTCAGGTTAGGCTGAACCTGTTGCCCAGCTTCTCTCAGGGTCATCCCGTGGTTTCTTACATAGTCCACCACTGTGGCTCTGATGTCATCAGTAATTCTATGTCTGACTCTTCTTACCCTTCCTCCTTCTACTTCCCTCCTTCATCCTACTTTACCCCTTTCTCGTCCTCCTCTTGCTTCTTCACCTTCTCGTCCTCTTCCTCTTGCTTCTTCACCTTCTCGTCCTTGTCCTCTTCCTCTTGCTTGTTTACCTCCTCGCCCTCCTCTAATTCTCACCCTTCTCACTCTCTGCCCAATGTTGTACTCAGACTGATTGAAAAGTGAACTAATTATCTAAAATTGTTTTCACACGTGTCAGTATGGCCAGACAATTGGCAAAATAGTGTTAATAATAGACATAAATGTGTACAGTTTTGCTGGGAGTTTGCTGATAATTTGCAAATTGAGTGTAAAGCAGTGAACTGTTTGTTCTTTAAGTTTTGCAGACTTAGTGAATGATTTTGCTACAAGTGTTAATGGTTTCAGAAATTGTGCTATAAGAATCACTGTTAGTGCTTAAGCAATCACAAAAAACTGTAATAAAGCTAAACGCAGACAGACATCTCACCTCTTCCGAAAGATCGACGAGTCTTGAAGGCGTTCTCCTGAGAGTATCCTGACTGGTCTCACCTTCTGAAGTTGACCTATCAGCTTCCTCGGTGGGCGGACTTAACAGTAGACGCTCTCAATCCGTTTACAAGTGTTACTCCATCGCTACGCCACCAGACCGCGCTGTTCTACCATATATCACAGTATATCACTCTATACCTTTCTAGATCTCTTTCTGGCCTAAATTAGAGCACAGACAAATATTTAAATGAGTTTTGAAGTTTTGGAAGTTTTAGATGTTTCTGTGAACCAATTACTCAGAGAGCAGAAGCAAATATAAAGTGAAAAAGTGAGTGATTATTCGTCATTGTGAACACACCACAGCACACAGTGCACAAAATGTGACCTCTGCATTTGACCCATCTGTGAAGGAGCAGTAGGCAGTTGACATGGGCAGTGCCCAGGAAGCAGTGCTTGGGGACGGTATCTTGTTCATGAGTGGTACCTTTACCGGTCTGGGATTCAAACCGACAGCCTTCCGAACACAGGGGCAAATGCCTTAACCGTTGTGCTACCAACTGACTTGGAGGGTAATTGTGGGGAGTCCTTTTCCCGAAGAGTGGTGATTGACGCTATTTTTCCTTTTGTTGAATGTAAAGATATCAAATAATACCAATTAGCACCTTCACTGGATTTGTTTCACTCTGACTAGAGCCTAGTTTGAACTTCCTCACCTCATTATTCTCTCTTAACCATGTGTTTTCTGAGTTTCTGCCAAAAGTTTGGTTAATAGATTTGGTTAATGCACAGTTAGACTGATATACCTGAATTAATAAAGATGTAGGTTAGTGAAGATAAATATACTAAGATTGTTTTATTTGTCACATACATAGTAATACAAGTAAAACATGTAGTGAAATTTTACCTCATTCATTCATCTTCAAAGGTATGTTAGTCTTGCACAATTTGTGTATTTAAGTAAAAGTTTTGGTAAAACTATGAACATTCTCAACATGCACACAGAATAACTTGTTTTTAAACACAAGTCATAATATTGCTTATACACAGATATTATAAACGTAAAATCAAGCTGCAAGAAAAAAATATGAACATGATACAATGATAAGGTTGACACAAAATAAAACAAAACAAAACAAAACATTGTAATAAACTATGAAGACATTGTAAAACACACTATGAATAAAGCACTTGTTTGAGAAGTAGACATACAGAAAATGTCATTAAACACTCTAG
>JAVGVS010002493.1:0-11442 GCA_032718565.1 Distichodus sexfasciatus
ATGAAAATAAATGATTAACACTTCCATTTTTGAAAGCATTCTTTGTTTACAGCATTTTTTCACACCTGCCTAAAACTTTTGCACAGTACTGTACATCTCCTATTACATTCTCTCTTGAGCTTTCCTTCTGGCCCACTGTCCATTTACTGCATTTCACTGATCTAACGTCATCCCACGCTGTATGTCCTCTTCTTAGGTGCCATGTTTATACACACACACACACACAGTCCATCCATGCATAGTGAAAATTAAATAATGTTGTAGCTTAGGGACAAGACTCACAATGAAACTGTTTTAAATGTATTTTCATGTTTCAGGCTCATCCAGTCGATTTAAATCTAAATTTGACCTGAAGGGATCAGATCTGATGCGAGTCCAGTAGCATCCGGGCATGTGAAAAGCAAAATTTCACTAATGCTGCGAAAGCGATGCCGCCGTACCCAGCTATAAAGAAAATTAATATGAGCTTTTAATGTGACTCTTAACCAAATCACCACCATCATTTTCCATTATGATGGAACAGCTAATATTATTTCCAATATTAACTTATTGGCCCCAACAGACACACACAAACACACACACACACAACTAGAGGCAGTTGGTAGCATATCGGTTAGGCCGTTCGCCCCGCGATCAGAAGGTCGCCGCTTCCAATCCACTGAGGTGCTCATGAGCAAGGTACCGTCCACAAGCACTGCTCCCTGGGCGCTAGAGATTTCGGCTGCCCACTGCTCCTTCACGGATGGGTCAAATGCAGATTGTAGTGCACTGTGGGCTGTGCTGTGTTCACTATGACGAATAATCACTAAACTTTCAGCTTTTTGACTACTAATTAAATGTCCTCGAAATCCCAGTCAGTTATAACATGTCAGTTATAGCATGTCCTCTTCTGCCCTCTTACACTGTCTTACACCTTCCTCCTTGTCTTCCTAGATTCTGTGAGGTGGCTAAGGAGAACGGGATGGACATCTTCCGCGTCTTCGACTCTTTGAACTACCTGCCCAACATGCTGCTGGGGATGGAAGCAGCTGGCTCGGCTGGAGGGGTGGTGGAGGCAGCTATCTCATACACCGGAGATGTGTCTGATCCTATGAGGCAGAAATACTCGCTGGACTACTACCTGCAGCTCGCAGAGGAGCTCGTCAAGGCCGGAACACACATACTGTCCATTAAGGTATGTTGTGTGAGGTTCGTTCTCTTTTTGGGGTGGGTTCAGGTGTTGGAAGTGTCAAGTCGTCAGTGTCCATCAAAAAAAAAAAAATCATGTAACTGGACAACAAGGGGTCATTTCTGGAGACAGCATGGACGTATTTCTGAATTTGTTTTACCGTGCAACTGTGTACCATAAGGCACTGCAGTCTTTGTGTGCTAGGATTTTGGACAGTGAGCCAAGCAGGACTTTTAACATTGTTCTAACAAGAGCTGCAGCTATCGATTCTTTTTGTAATCGAGTTTTCTAACAAGTAATCGGAGAAATTCTTCTTTTAAAAAACAGAAAAAGACAAATCTGACAATGTACAAACAAATGGCTTTTATTCCTGAATGTTCTTTTTTTAATCATCAAAATTAATCCTTACACCCCTGAGAGAATTTGGGAGATTTTTCTATACCTTTTTAAGACTTATTCTAGTGTGTGTGTGTAGATATTAGCCGTGCGTGCTTTATCTTGTTGTGTAAAGGACGTCCCGCACTATTCAGATTTGTCATAGTTTGCTGCGTAAATGCTGACACAGTTATGAAATCAGTACATTTCTGATGAAAACTGACCCGCACCTGTAGATTTTTTTTTTAGACTTATGTAGAATAAAAGTACTGAAACTAGATATAACTACTAGAAATAATAAAAAATACTGTCTGTTTTATTGATTTGCAGAGTTGTTAATGCATTTTATGGCTTAGTACTATGAAGAAAAATAAGGTTAGTGCCAGGCGGGAACACTTCTTTATCCATTTGGATTGCGTCTGGATAGAAAAATGGGTAACAAATAATGCATCTTTCTATATTTGTATTTTACTCAATAACACTATAGAATGTAAAAATAAAAGCCTCATTTTGGACTCGTTTTTGACGTGATGGCGTTCCACACAAGAGTCGTTTGACATGACGGCGTTCCATACAATAATGCGACAAACTCGCGTCTCGGAATAAACACTGAAAACATCGAGTACGCGTCTGTATTGTGAGTAGAACTTTGGTTGTTTTTGTTACTTATCAGGTGAGTTATCATGATTTTGTTACTTATCAAGTTTTGTCTGTAATAAAGGGGAAGATTTGACTGAACTGGAACGCTTTAGTGAATGTCGGACTTTCCTGTGAGAGACGCGCGCTAACACACACAGCGAGGAACACCGAGATTGCGCGAGAGCTGGTGTTGTTATGGAAATTAAACAGTACAATCGCGTATAATTCGCTTTTGGGGTTGTAGTGTGTTGTTCTGCTTGTTCTGATCATTGTCATTTCTATATGTTGGATTTAGCGCGAATGTGTATGCAAACGTAGAAGAACCTAGAATTTACAGATCGGCTCCATACCTAGAGCTGTAATATTCGGTTCCTTCTAAGGATTCGGCTCCCTCTGAGTCACTCACTTAACTGATCCGGGTGTGCGAGTCTCTTGAGTCGGTATTGTCAAATCTCCAGCTTGAATTGTTTGTTTTTTATTGAAGAAATTATACGTAGCTTGTGATGAGAATAAATGCACTTCCAGATGAATGATAAAGTATCAAGACAAGGCTGCCAGAGCGGAAAATATTTATTTTCAAGTGGGACTAGAGGAAGTTAACCTGCGGATTCATTCTGTGTGTGGTTTGGAGAGCGCTAACCTGCGTGTGTGCGACTCAGAGGTGCGTTTCCCAAAAGCGTAGAAGCAAACTACGTAAGTTATGAGATTTTTAGCAGCTATACTTGCTACTGTGGCTGTATTGATCTTCTAATGAGTTTGAAATGATAATAAGATGTACTGTATGTACGTGATGGGGTTTATATTTTAGTCATGGTGTAGTTAGGACTCGATGGATTCGGGTTAATGGAGACCTCAGATTCGTGACTCGTGAGTCATTTAAAGGATCCGGGTAATTAACCAGGGTGAGTCATGAATCGCTCGGCTCTACTTAATAAATCGACCCAATGCCACCGATACCCGATCCAGCAATTTCAGCAATTATTAGGGCTGGGTATCGTTGCTGATTTCCTGAATCGATTCGATTCCGATTCACAAGGTCATGATCCGATTCAATTCTCGATTCGATTCGATATCGATTTATTTAGAGATTTCTTTGCGTCAATACTAGTTTTGCTTGGTTATAAAGTAACTTGTTTTAAAACCGAAGTGTTTTTACCTAACATCGGCCTTTAGGCCAGACAATGATTTGAGCGGAGCAGCTTCAGCCATGGCTCTATTTGGTTTGGGTTTCGCCGGCCTCACGTTTTTATAGCTCTCCTTGCGCGGTCGCGAGAAGTAGTGCATAGCCGCAGGAAAAGATCGATCCGCGAATTTTTGAATGGATATCGTATTTTTCGAACGAGAATCGGTGAATAGATTTTTTTGAACCCAGCCCTAGTAATTATCGGACCCATATCTGATCCACGTATCGTAATTTAACCGTAATAAAAAGATACACAGTCATATTAATCAATACACTACGGTTACATATACACAAGCTTTATAGTGAGTATTTGTGCACCGTCACACGTTTTATATTAATTCTTGTGTCATCTAAACGCTGCAGTAATGTGTGTTTGTTTGCTTCCTTAGGACATGGCTGGTCTCCTAAAACCTGAAGCGAGCCGGCTGCTGATCACAGCACTCCGCGATCGTTTCCCAGATGTTCCCATCCACGTACACACCCACGACACGGCGGGCGCAGGTGTTGCCGCCATGCTGGCGTGCGCCGAGGCTGGGGCTGATATTGTAGACGTGGCAGTAGACTCCATGGCTGGCATGACCTCTCAACCCAGCATGGGAGCAGTCGTGGCCTGCACTAAGGGCACCAAACATGACACTGGTGAGTGGATGACAGCGATTTCTAGTCACTGTGTTTACGAGGCTTTAGGACTCTGTATCTTCACTACATTTCTTTGATGAGTTTTTTTAAGAAACGAGAGAGTCTCAGGTCGTTTCCTGATTACAATTTTAATGCCGAGCAAGAGTCGCTTAAATCTGAATTTGTAACTATTAGCTTGTTTAGGACGAGTAAGTAAAACATAGCATCCTAAAAGATGGAGCTCAGTTTTCAGCATGTCTTTAAAATCAGGTTTTTCTAGAGATGACACCGATCCCATACGTGGATCAGATATCGGTCCGATAACGACTCTGGATCGGGTATCGGTGGCATTGGGCCGATTTATGGAGTCGATCTGTAAACGTGCACACGCACAATTCGTTACGCGTCAGAAGTGACACTGCGGTACAACTACTGTTCGAGGTTCACGCTAATTTGTACACATTGATATGACAATGAGCAGAACGAGCAAAGCAACACAATACAACCCCAAAAACAAATCATACAATTATACTGTTAAATTTCTTTAACAACACCAGCTCTCACTCACAATCTCTGTGTTCCTGATGGTTTTAGCGCCGCAGGATTAGGGACCGTCGCTAAATTGTAGAACTGTGTTTAAATGAATAAGTTAAGAGATGTTATTTTGATAATAAGTTATTTAGCATATACATATGGGTGTGTAATTATTATATTGTTTTAATTAGGAAAACACTATTTGAGTCAAGTATTTCCTTAAGCAGAAGAGTAATATTTGTCATGTATTCAGACATTTTTTAAAGCATTGTTTTCTTTTTGTCTGATTTGCATTGTATTTACAATATTAGTATCGGTGTCGGACATTAAAAAGTGGTAAAGTTTATGTTTTACTACAGGGAGTAAAAGATCTTGGGTTTGCTTTTAGTATGAATACATCCTAAAAATCTGTAAACGAAAGGGGCAGTTGGTGGCGTAACGGTAGGGTGTTCGCCCCGTGATCGGCAGGTCGCAGATTCAAATCCAGGGCCGGTAAAGTTACCACTGAGGTACTCGTGAGCAAGGTACCATCCCCAAGCACTGCTCCCCGGGCGCTGCCCTTGTTAGCTGCCCGCTGCTCCTTCACGGATGGGTCAAATACAGAGGTCACATTTGGTTGTGGTGCACTGTGTGCTGTGCTGTGTTCACAATGACCAAAAAAAAGGTATAAAAATTAGTGGTGGGCCGTTAACGTGAGACTCTTATCGGGCGATAAAAAAATATCGCCGTTAATCTGTTCACAAAGTTGGGTTGGGAGCTGGGTCTATACTACGCAAGCTATGATGACTTTCACCTTGATATTTTAGCGCGGATGTTTACCTAGCCGAATTGCACTGTAGGGGGCGAGAACGAGTCTTCGAACCTGTGCGTATGCCTACCGTGAAATTACCACATCATACGTCACGTGCTAACATGGATGCAGCTATGAAGCCGCCGGGTTTCATAGTAGAACAGTATTCATAGTATCATAGTAGAACAGCTTTCTCAAGCAGTTTGTGATGCATTTTGGAAACGGGAGATGAGCCCCTGGTCTAATGCGCCACCTGGCTTGAGAAACCCGTTCTCAAAGACTTACTTTTAGTCATTATTTGGGTAGCACACATATACTGAATGCCTTCGGCACAATTCAAATGAGCCATTTTAATCTAGATTAATCTAGATTAATTCCAAGATTACAGTGAGATTAATCTAAATAAAAAAAAATAATCTATGCCCACCACTAATAAAAATATACGTTTACAAAAATATCCGCATACGTGTAAACAGGCTCTTTTTGTGATTAATTGCCCAACCTTCACGACCACGCCTTCGACGACCACCCTCGCCCCATTCTGGCAACACTGTTCTAGAAAATGTAGCTACGCACTAAAACCCCACAGTGGTCAATGGACTCTGCTGGAGTGAATTTAGCACCGTAGACCTTTAATGCTGCTGATTTTATAGCACATAATAATATAAAACTTGGATTTGCGAGGGTCATCAAATGCACATTTTTCGAGAACAGTAGAAAAGACCCGGGCGGAATTTTAAATGACAGCATTTATCAAAAAAATGGCACAGAAACTGTGGGGGTGATGGGGGAAAAACCCCCCACTACCTTTTACATTTACAGAGCTGCTCTCTCTCTCCTCCCATGAGCATTCACACAGCTCTGGCTGTGATATAGAACAGCCTCCCTGCTGCAGAGCTACAAAGAACACAAACAGAGCCACTTCAAAACACACACACACATTCTCAGTAAGCCTCACGGACAGGTCAAAAAAGCAGCTGACGGGGGCCATTACAGGGGGGCCTGCGTGCTTCAGGACAGAAAGATAGTGGACAGAGACTCAGCAGAGGTTAAACAGGACATGACTGAAGAGATCTTGAAGCCGAGCAACCTCAAAGTCACACGGTAATGGAGATGTTACACACCTCGGTGCACAGGCAAACAAGACACAAAAATACACAGGGGTTGCCGCGACGACTGCAGCAGGAAACCGGTGCGGGAGGGAAGCTCTTTCTAGCGTCGCAGCACATCACAGATCTGAGATTTAAAGCCGCAAGTCGTGCTCTCTTCCGCGTCTCTGTTCCGTCTCGGCAATATTTTGAGACTATTGAAATGTCAGACTGAATGTCTCCAGTGAGAAAGATTTATAGATTATATTGAAAAATGGAAGTAAGAAAATCGGAGGGAAAAAAGGAAAGAAAAATGTTGACCACAGTGATATAAAAAGTGTGTGACTGTTAGGGCTGAAACCATTATTAGAACAATTTGATTACAAAAAAATGCCAATTTTTCTAGAATCGATCCTTCGTGTAATTCTTTTCACTCGTTATAGCTCGTTCTGCTTGTGTTTTTAGCGGCACGATCGAGGCACGACCTGACCCCTCGGTATGTGAATGTATTTGTGAGATATTCCGTGCACAAAAACATGTGTAAATGTGTAAAAACACATAAATGACAAACACATGCTGTTTGTGAGCGTCATTACTCGCTAAAACGCTCCAGTTCAGTCGAAACTTACAGACTAAACCCGTATTTTAGCTGATAACTAACCACAACAACCAGCGTTCTACTCATAATACAGTCCTTTATTGAAATTTTCAGCATTTATCCCGGAAATGCGTGTCCATCGCTTTATTGTGGCGTGCAGGGGATTATGGGAAATGTAGTTGTTTCCCAAAACTCCAGTTTTTATTAATTTTCAATTAATCTGATTATTTTTTTAGATTCTATAATGTTAGAGGGTAATGAGTAGGAGAAAAGAAATATAGAAACATAATGATTGATGGAAATTTAGTTTGAAAAAATGAATTTCAAATGTAAAATATAACTGCAAGCAGTGATTACGGGGGCCATGCAGTTTGCAACTTTATCAGTTTTTGACGAATCGAAGTGGACAGATGTTGAAATATGACAAGTTTGACCCTTTTATCTAGGGTGCTACGGTTCAAAACTTATTAGGCAAAACGCAAAATAGCTTATTATAGCTCCACCAACTGGCAGAGTGGTGCAATGTTTTTTGCCTGAGTAGAGGCTGGGGTCCCGGACCTACCTGCCAAATTTCAAAGCTGTAGCCCACCCAGAGCCGGATTTCTATGACACTCGGTGTGTGGTGTTGCAGTCCTATGCCAAGCCCACCACATTTATTTGCATATTACAGAAATATGAAGACCTAAATTAAAAATGTGCTCGATAATAATTAAAGAAGAGTGTCTTGGGATTCAAATGATACGAGTTGCATGCAGATTGGACAAAAATCCAGGGACTAGTTTGAAAAAGATGGGTTTTCATTTTATGCAAATTAGTGAAAAATCAAATATGGCAGAAATAGATGTGAGGGTCTAAAAAAATCGTCTTAACCCAAGGAATAAGGTGATATAAAATTTTTGAGAATCGGAGCTACAAAATGCTAATTTTTTTGGAAAAACGCAAAATAGCTTATTTTGGTGCAATTTTTTTTGCCTGAGTAGTGGGTGGGGTACCGGACCTACCTGCCAAATTTCAAAGCTGTAGGTCTTACCATTTTTTCTCCACAACGCATTTTAAGGCAGAAAAAATAAATAAATAAAAAAATCAGCACGATTCCAATAGGGTTCCACGCAGTGTTCCACTGCATGGCCCCCTAAAGATGCAAAAAGGGGAGTGAGATCATACCGTCCTAAAAAGAGAATGATGGGATTTATGTTTGATTCAAAGCTTCAGCCAGAACCATACTTAATTCATCTAAATAATGAGAACCGGACACCGATGTTAAACACTGAACCTGTTAGTGGAGCTGAGGGCGTTCTGGGCGAATCTGACCATACGGAATTGGTTCTAGTAACCTCTCGTTTGGCTGAATTTGTATCTGAGCAGAAGACTGAAGAAGTCGCGGCTCCTCCGTTCTGTTCCGCTTCAATCCAAACGAAATAACGCCTGAGAAAAGTGCTACGTTATGGTGATTACTTCTTGCCAACAGATGGAGATCGGGCCTCTTCTCACGGTCTACCGCGTAGAGTTAGAAAATGATAGGGGGATATGAACTAAATATAGAGGCGGCTTTATGTTTAAGTGCTGCCTCTCTTAGTCAAATACATCTGACTTGGAAAATTAGGCTCCAGTTTCTTGAGAGAAAGCCGCCTCCATTTATACGTTGTATCTCTCTCGGCGTCAGCGTTTGATCGACGCTTTCATCCTCTCGCTCCCCGCGGGAACGTGGCAGTCTGCTGTAATCTGATCAGGGCAGCGAAACAAGAGCAAAACGGCATTTGAGGAAGATAAAAAAGAGATAATTACCTTCAATCCAAATGTTCCGTAGTGTAGATAGTTCACTAAGAACCGTGTTCGTTGATGTGACCAGCGAGCAAGAACTGAAAGGAGGTTTTGGCAGCTCTGCGTATTGTCGGGGGGATTCGGGGGGATTCGGCTTCACCATCAGAAAGATGAACCTCTGCAAACTTCTGAGGGATTATTGGTTAAACGGAGGATAGATGGGAGTCTTTTTTGCAACAACTTTCGCTCCGTCGCACGCAGACGTAGCCCACCAGACTGTTCCGTTCTATATCAGGAAATAATACAGATGGACTCAAAACAGCAAGTAAGAGCCGTGACAAGCAAATGCTGGTCAAGAAATGCACTTCAGACACCTCTCCAGAAACACATTCAGCGTTAGAGAGAGACAAAATTTGGCAGGAGAAATGGAATGGCTGTTTGCTGACCATTTAAACACCACAGAGTGTAGATAGGGACTGTAACAACACAGTCACCAAGAAACATTGCTTCTCTTCTTTGTTCAAACGTGTTTTGGTGCTAGCGAACTACACAATCGCTAAACGTCAATGTAAAGACGATGTGAACGCGCGGTGCGTGGTTTCTCGCAACTCGATATGGAACGCTGCTACCCACCAAACTCCAAAACTTCCCCTTTATTACAGAAAAAATCTCATATTTTAGTTGATAAATAACAACCAGGGTTCTACTCACAACTAGGGATGTCACGATACCACTTTTTTAATGTCCGATATTGTACATCTAGATATCTGCTGATACGATATAAATCCGATACAGTCTCTGAGCTGCTTTTGCAGAGAACTACATTTCCCAAAATCCTCCGCGCGCCCCCCGGAGCCGCGTCACAATGAAGCGCTGGTCCAGAATAAACGATGGAAAATCTAAATAAACGGCAGAATTGTGAGTAGGACGCTGGTTGTTGTGGTTATTTATCAGCTAAAATATGGTTTGTGTCTGTAATAAAGGGGATGTTTTGACCGAACTGGAGCGTTTTAGCGAGTAACGGCGCTCATGCGCGCGGTCATTAACACAGCACGCGTGTTTACACCGTGAAAAATGTCATTTATGCGTTTTCATGCATTTACTTCTGTTTTAGTGCAGGAACATCTCACAAATACTTTCACACGCAGAGGGATCAGGTCTCGTCTTGATCGCGCCACTGAAAACGTTGTGTCACTATTAAGCGTCCGTGTGAAATACGAGCGGAGCTCTAGAGTAAAATGAATTAAACCAAGCTAGAAAAATTGCCTCGACCATGTTTTTGTAATAGAATTATTGGAGTTATTGGAACAATGGTTTCAGCTCTACTTTACCGCAACGCCACTTCCCACACATAACCAATTGAGCGTGCACGCGTTTACACATCGGCCCGATGCCACCGATACCCGATCCAGCCGTTTGAGCCGTTATCGGACCGATACCCATTCACATATCGGATCTGTTACGTCTCTACTCACAACGCAACTGTTTACTTGATATTATTCCAGACTCACGTCCGTCGCATTATTGTGACGCGGATCTCAGTCTCGGCTCAGGGCTGTTTAAAACTCCGTCTACGTGTAAACAGAAGCACCAAACGCGTAAATACAAATATGTGTTTATAAAAATCTCCACATACGTGTAAGCAGGCCCTTAGTTCCTGCGTTTTATCTCGTTCCAGCTTTTTGAACTTATTGGATGACAGGATTTTAATGCATTGCTCCCTGTTTGCTGTTACTTTTGATTATGACTTTTACATTTCAAAAGCTTCTCCCTGTTTTTCATGATGCCAGTGCACGAACGGCGGAAGAAAGAAGCTTCGCTCGGCATACTAACGCGGTCCGTTTCCCCCCCCCATTTAAATTCCGCGTACCTATACATCCCTCCGTTTCTCTCTCCCACTTCAATCTCCCGGTTTTACAGCACCGCCTCATTGACCTCTTGTCCGTCCACTCTGTCTTTCTCAGCTCGGCTGTGGCCCGCGCCTTCGCGGGTCGGCTTCTTTTCCCCATGCTCTCCGAATCCCTCCCTCACTCCCGTCCTGTTTCAGGGGACGCCCGTTTTCCATCTATTGCAACAAATTCAGCCCATTACCGCTCCACTGTCGGCGTTTTTTTGTGCACTAACTGCTTGAGCTGGTGTTAAACTGACAGAGAATATGACAGCCAGAGCAGGAGGAGGAGTGCGGAATACAGAGAGAAGGAAGAAAGTTAATTAGATGGAAAAATAGGAGAGATATGTATGTATGTCACCTCTCTCTCTCTCTCTCTCTCTCTCTCTCCTCTAATAACACATGTGTGTTCGTTAATTGAGTTGTCCGGGGGACGTCGGCGTAAGTAGACACAAGTAAGAGTTCAATAGGTAGGCTGCTTCTTATTAATGACACCCTCGTTGCTTTCATTACCGCTTGCTTCACCCTGCTGTGCAAAGCCTCCACTACCGAGGCCGATCCACGACGGAGCAAATTCCCCCCGTCATTCATCGCTCTCCCGTTGTAGTCCGTCTCGTTCAGGCCTGTTACAAAACGCTGCAGTCATGATATCCTCTCGTCCTGCTCCTTTCTGCTGACTTTTGTGGAATCTTCGTCTGCTGCTCCACCCTCTCCCGTTTTCCTTTTCCTCTCCCCACATCACGAATCGAGAATTAAGCTAGAGACGCGTTTCCGCAAGAGTTTTGTGGCTGTGACGTGAA
>JAVGVS010002494.1:0-11442 GCA_032718565.1 Distichodus sexfasciatus
ATACTTTGCATATGGTTGGGTGGTTTGATATTAAATTTTTATTTTTGGGGACACATCACTTAAAGAGACAGTATCCAGGTTTGTGGGGACACACTGCTTAAAGGGACAATATCCAGGTTTGTGGGGACACGCTTAAACGGACACTCTGTCCAGGGGTGTCGGACACTGTGTTAAGGTTTGTGGGGACACGTAACTTAAAGGGACGCTCCATCTAAATGTATGTTTTAGATGTGACTTTTAGAGACAGTTTATGAACAGATAAATTTGGAAAAATATGAATTAAATTATTTGATGTGAGCATGAACGAGCGTGAGGTTTTAAACACCAGTTCATCAAATTCTAACAGACGCTACACCACGAGGAATGAAAGCGGAGTGGAATTTGCAGGCTGATTTCAGCAGGAGAGCTGTCAAGTGAAGCTGAAACTCATTACTGACACCTCTCATGGTTGCCCATGACTACAGGAGCAATGAAAACGTCAGGAAAAAGACTCGTCACATCGAGCGCTGTGGATATTTGTATTCCGGCGCGTAACGCCACCATATTCCAGATGCCGCACCAGTCCGGACGAGATTCCGGGCCGAGGTGGCAGGAAAAATGCGCCGCTTTATAACGCCTTTCAGGGTTTTTTTTTCCAGTTGGAGGAGATTAGCACTTGTCAAAAATGTAATTGCAACTCCGAATTTGAGTGACATTCCTACTCCAGTTTTTGGAATATCGAATACCATGAATAGTAAGCGTCTGCAATTTGGAAAAACTTCAAAAACTGCACAGATCAAAAACTGCCTGGGAAACAATGAAATATCAAAGCATGAGCGTGTGTCGTCATTCAGGTTGGTAAAAAATAAAATAAAATTAAAAGATTGAATATTTTGTATTCCTGCATTCAACACAACATATTACCTTGCGTAATGCAACAAAAATGTAATTCATCTCCATTTTTCATAAACCTTAATTGCATTTGAAACTGAATATTTTTCACCAAATTACAGCTGCAACTTTGCTTTTGAGTGAAATTGCTAATTCAGGTTTTGGATCTAAATTACAAAGATCCAAAATTCCATATACACTTCCAAAATAATCAGATCATTCCGGAAAACAGAGTATTGTATTGGACAAATAAATCCAAAATATTTGAAAAGTTTAATTGAATTCCACTATTTGGTTGAGTGATTTGTTGTCACTCAATTTCAAAGTTACTTTCAAAACACTATTTATCTTTTACACCTTGGGCTGCAACGTGGTCTGGACTGGTGCAAAAGTCTGGAGTGAAGGAATACAAATTTTCCTGTTACAAATTTTCCACAGTTCATTGACAAATTGACAAAAACATCTAAAAGAGTGTTCGTATTTTGTAAGTCGTAAGTCTACAGACCAAAGCAGCTTTTGCATCCAAACCAGATTACCTTGTAGCCCAAGGTGACCTCAACCGTCACACTTTTACCTCACAAAAATTTTCATAACCATACGATGTGTTTGGAAAGGAGCAATGTTCACTAACTTCGCTGCAACATTGAGTTTGACTGACATAAATCCACTTTAGTGGAATACTAAATACCGGAATTCCTTATCGGCTTCCAAAACAGCTAAATCGGTCAGGAAAACCAAAGCATAAAACATACACTGAAATATCAAAAGCATAAACATATACAGTCTGTGTCATAGGTGATTGAAAATGAAAATAAATAAAAATTCCAGAAAGAACAAAAGGAATGTTTGTGTTGACTTTTGCACAAGCTCAAACGTTATTCCAGCCAAATCAAAACCTTAGATTATGTTTGGAAAGGAATAGTGCTCACCAAAATATAACATTTGAGTGACAATTGCTCAAATCTCAACAATCTATATAGCAAATTTATGCGGAATTCCATATTAACTTCCAAACTACTTTTTGGAAACACTGCAAAGATCCGGAATTCTGAATTCAAACTTCTCAAACCACTCAAATCTGTCTGGAAACGGAGCGCTGATAAACCAGGGCACGGCCATGCATGGTCAGATGGTTCCCAATGAGTATTAATAAAAATTTCATGCACACGCCAACCAGACACCACAAACACAGCCAACGTCTAGAAGTGACATTAATAAACTACCAACTAGCGGAGACTGATGGAAGTTTAATGCTACAGAGATTCCCTTCTTCATCACATGCGTGCCAGCGCTTCTCATCAGAAATACGAGGCAGCGTAATGTGAAATAAATACAAAATAATGTGGGGAAAAATGAAAACCAAAAAAACAATCTGCTTCACTATTCAGAGAACGGAAAACAGCGCTCAGCTTCCGAATGTAATCTCGTAAAAAAGGGAGTAATCCGTCACGAAAAGGCGCTCCATCAAAACCAATAAAAATGAGAAATTACCGAGCGATATTTCCAATTAATTTTGCCCAATTTAGTCATACATTTAGTTCGAGTCGAGAAAACAAACCCCCGGCCATTTGCAAACGTTTAGTTTTTTTTCTAGAAACCGCTGCCACAAACCAAATCTCATTCAACCTTGGAAACAGAAACCTTTCTCCTGCAGGAAAACCGGCATTCCGACGTTCTGAGAGGCCAAAACCGGGTGAAGCGAGGTTACAAACAAGGAAAGAAAAATAACAAAGTCTGGCAAAGTAAAGTGAAGCAGAAACAAAGCAACTCTAATTAATTCTCAGACGTATTGCAGCGTACCTACGTTACACCCCCCCCGAGGATCGACAAGCAGCTCTATAATTAGAAGCAGCAAAGCAAAGGCTCGCAGATCAAAGCGACCCAGACTCCGAAAGTATCAATACTCCATTACTGCGCAACGTGAGGCTCTTCGGCCGACACCCAGCCTGAGAAACACCAGGAAAAGTGGATGGAAATTGAGAACATGGAGATGCGTAAAAGAACAACAAAGGCAAAAGTCGAACCCAGGAGTGAGATGACAGCGCTAACCACCATGCCACCTTCGATGGCACCTTTAAACTTAATAAAGAAATTAAATTTCTTCAAATTTCTTAAGTTAGAGTGACCACATGTCCTCTTTTTTCCCAGATTTGTCCTCTTTTTGAGACCTAAAAATACGTCCGGCAGAGATTTCTACATCAACAAAATGTGGGACTTTTATTCTATTTTCTATTTATTGACTGCATTTTTTTTTTGCTTGATTTCACTTTTCCTCTTTTGCCAGCTCCCTTACAAAAACAAAATGTTTGTTACAGGTTTGCGGCAAACCTGTGGTTAATTTGTGGCAAAGACTGGAGTTCAGTCCCAACATCAGAGTTCAACATCAGTCCCTACAGGATTTTGCGGGCCGTTTTTGAGATTGTTGCTGATTTCGCGGGAGCTTTTCTAAAAATTGCGTTGAAAGTTGCGGTGTTTTTAGGCATTTTGTCATAGTAAAGTTGCAGAAAGAAGTTGCGATTTTCATTCCTTTCTATTATTCGTTAACAATGTATTGGGATGTAGGGAACAAAACCATTGCAGTGAATAAAACCATTATACACCTTGCAGTGTGTTGGCGCCCGCCCAGGGTTGGTGCCCGCCTCGTGCTCGTAGTCCTGGGATAGGCTCCGGTCCCCGCGACGCCGATAGGAATTAAGCGGTTGAGATAATGACTGACAAAATCCTTATTATTTGTGTTAACCTTTAGTTACTTTTGAAGGTAAATCTGAGGCGGTTCTTCCGAACGTAACAAGGAAGTGAGTTATGTGACGTATGGCTCTACGCTTTGGGGAAATGTCAAAAATTGGTCAAAATTGGTCAAAAATTGCAGAAAAGTGGCGGTAATTAGTCAAAATTGCAAGGCCACGTTGAATTTGTGCTAATATTTAATGCTAATATGCTAATATCACAACAATGTGAAATCCTGGAGAGTCTGAAATATGTTGCCTCAAATTTGCCATTGTCAGCCACTAGTGGCAACAAGGACTAATTGCCTTGTTGACTAGTGGCAACTGTATTTGCCAGTAGTGGCAAACTCGCAGCGAAATTTTGGTAACAAATTATCCAGGTGCACAAAGTTTGCTAGAAGTCCACCACAAACCTCTAATTTGCATGTGAAAATATGACCTTTCTGGAAATTTGCGGCAACGCTGCCAAAGGTTAACGGCAACTGTTTGCCAGAAGCCAAAATTTTTGTGAGGGTTGTGTTTGAACAACCAAAGTGCATAGGTGCATTTTTTGTATCCTGCACTCTCATTAAGTGCTTAAAGAAATTAGCTTTCAGATTCTATTAACAATTCCAAGGCAGACATAACGTCCAGTCCTAATACACACCCACCACCACATGCACACACAAAGATATATACAGGATTTATGATCCTAATTTTGACCAGAATATGATGATTTCTTTAGTGCATTTTTAATATATTTGTAATGCTGCATTCACTTTAAATGCTGAAAGAAATTTGCTGTAGTTTTCCATTAACAATTTCAATAGCGATGTTTTCAATTGTGATTTACAGTGCAGACATAATGTCCAGCCATATCACACATTAGCTTACACATTAGCTTCATCGTAGAGATGACTTCTAAAAAGCCTGTGACAATCTCAATCATTTTGTTCCAAACATTGATAATGCTCATAATTTACATTTACACAAAGTTTAGACTAATTTCTGTTCACACGTTTAAGAAATGATCAATGTTGCATTGTCATTACATGCTGAACCACATCAGATTAGTGTTCCATTAGCTTCATGATGAATTTTTCAAAGCTTTAGATTCCGCACGCATGCATGAACAGAAATACACAAGCACACACGAAGCGTCAAGGTGTTTCACGTTAAGCAGAACTGCAACGACTCCACGGGATCCGCAATGAACAAAAAAAAAACGGCACTGCAAAATGAGTTCATATTTTTTCCTTTAAGAGCCCAACGCCTCCCTAACACACCATCCATCCTCACCACACTCCACGAAAACCATAACAAGGCAGATTTTTTGATGACTGAAAGCGAGCACATGTTGCAAAGCACAAGAGAGAAATAAGTTATCCACAATCTAGACGACAAACGTCTCAATCCAACAGGTTTTTCTCCAGGCTTGACGCTCACGGACGCGAACAGATGTTTCCTGCCGAGATTTGGCAAGCTGGCATAAGCGGAATGAGTCTGCTACTGAAACATAATAGTGCGGAAAAGAAAAATGTCATAGTGATCCGTGCTGTGATCTTAGTTGGACCGCCATCATCAACATGGACAGACGGATTCGTTGAAAGAGAGTCTACATTATTTCATGTCTTTATTTCATTCTCTTTGCTTTAAAGTATTGACAAGGTGCTGACAGGGTTGAGCTCAATAACCTTTTATTCAGTTATCACAAAATCTGATTAACGCAGATTTGGTTAACATGGAAATGACATTCAGAAGAAAGCTTCGCAAGCAACTTCGAAAGTCGAATGTCTTATTTGCTGACCTACAGTTTCTCAGATGACCAAATTAACCCACTGAGTCTCAAACTATAAGCCAGTCTATTGATTTCAGACTTTATATTACATCATATTTACATTTTTATCAACAGATTTGTGAGGATTCTGAAGGAATCTCTTCGGTTTGTTCACGTAATATGCAAACAAACCAAAGAGTATAGATCCCTCAAGCCCCAAGGCCTTGCCATTTTACAAAAAAATCCAGCCTGATCCATGATATATATATATGATTGCAACTGGTTCCACTAACATTTTATTTACGGTCAGTTGTGTTTTACTATAAAGTGGTTTTGGTCTTAACCCTGCTCGGCAAATCAACTTCTACTAAGTTTTGACCATCAAACGACCATCATAAAATATCACCAATAATCAAATTTGGCCACCAAAATAGCAAAGGTTACGCCTTTGTTTTTGTCTGTACATTTTGGTTGGTTCAGATATAAAACCATTCTACTACAAATCCAGCACTGCTCGTCCGAGATGTTTCTGAACATTCGACAGCCGTTTCAATAGCTGTTTTACATTTACGGCATGTAGAAAACACTTTAATCCAGAGCGACTTTCGTTTCCTAATTTCAGGAACAGTCTCCCTGAGAGCGGCTTGTGGTTAAGGGTCTTGCTCAGGGACTCGGTGAAGGTAATGCCAGAGGCAGGACTCCAACCCACGACCTCTTGGTCCAGAGCCGAGTGTCCTAACTGCTAGGCCGTCACCACCCTGTTTTATTCATTTAGTGTCCAGTTTTCACTATACTAATGGCTATTTTAAGCTGGTTTAAGTGTCAAATGTGTAGTGTTTAAAAAGCAGAATCAAATCAGCCACAATCAACCAAACGAGAGGAATCCGATACCAGTCAACGGCTGGTCCACAAAGACCATTTATATTCATTTTATGTTCAGTTTACAGTGTACTATGATGAGTTGGCCATTTGGTCCAGAATCAAACCACCCACAAGCAGCAATCAACCCTAATGAAACACCAGCAATAATCAAATCAGGAACCAAAATAAACATGCTTTGCAAAACCCAATGTGACACCCTTGTGGTCAACAGTCAGTCCACAAATACCCAGTGTATTCATTTTATGTGCAGTTTACACTCTACTAAGAGTTTTAGCGTCAAACCAGTAGTGTTTGGTCGGTGCATTTTGGGTGGTTGGGTGCATTGGGTGCACTCATCATGTGATCAAAACCATAAACAATCAACATAATTTGGCAAAATAGGTGAAATTATGTCCTTGTTTTAGGTAAATTTACACATCTGGATTTTTTTGTTTGCATGATAACCTCTTCCAGGTCAAAGTTCATCCATCTTGACCCCTCATTTGACAGGAAGTGAACTCCCGTTCTGAACTTTAGGCTCGGACTAATACTAAACACGCTGTCGAGTCTGTAGTGGGCCAATGGACCGACACCAGTTTTTGTTAAAAAACAAAAACCAAAAAACTCCTAAATATTTAAAGCTTTTAAACGAGCACCAGCAGCAGTCTGCCTCAGAAATGCACGAAGCTGTGTTCACATTAATATGGAATACCGAGCGGGGGGATGTAGGAAATTTTATTTATGTGGAATTTTCGGGGTTTGTCCCGTTTTTTGTTTTTTACTGTGCTGTTCACCCTCGGTGGTGAAGCTTGGAATTAACTGCCAACTCCCGGACTTTTCTCATCACCAGATGCTGCATATTTCTGATGCGTCCTGGGCCAGAATTTGAGGTAACTATAAAAACTGGGGTTTTATTTGATGCATTGAGTCCCGTTTTTACGCGTCCGATACCGGCCCGGTTCAGGAAACGCGATGGTGACAATGTGAACCGAAAACACACACACACACACACACACACACACACACACACACACTAACACACACACACACTAACACACACTAACACACACACACATACACATTAACACACACGCAACACTGCCTGCGCGCGCGCGCACACAAACACACACACCCCGAACCGGCACCATGCAACAATTTCCACCGTCTGTCCACACACACACACACACACACACACACACACCACACACACATGCCTTAAACGCGACAGCGACAGTGATGTGAATCATCACACACACACAGGCCAGAGCCATGCAACAATTTCATCCACCGTCTGTCCACACACACACACACACACACACACACACACACAGCATCACAGACGACTCGCTTACGTACAGACCCTTGTATTTTACACCCGTTTGTCGGACTGCAGAGGAGCGTCCGAGAGGAATATATCAAATAAGCACAGTAAAATATAAAATTCGCATTATATGTTATAATTGGACCATTTGCACATACATTTTTGAATCCAAATGTGGTTTTCATTCATGTGTGCAAGTATGAAAAAAGCGTCTTGTCCCTTCTCAGCTACAGTCCACATAAGGCAAGAACCTCCAAAAATTACGCGCATCTCCCCGGGACCTAGTACAGCAGCAAAGCATCATTGATGCGCCCCGATTTTACCATGTGCATCTACTGTATTGACCAAGAAAGTGTTTAAAACTAGCCATTTCTCTCAAACGTAGTCATCCAGCATCCGATCATACAGCAAACGATTAAACGTGGAGTGGCAGGAATGAGCCGCTTTAAAGGGAAAATAAAAATGTGCATCTCCACGCAAAAGGCGATTTCTAAAATACAAAATTCTCACATGGATGCGGTTTAAGAGCAATAAAATGCTTTAAGGTGCACCTGAATCCACTCCACAATATGGAAAATAATGACAACTTTGGAACGCTGAGCCGGATCGGGATTTTTAAAGAAAAAAACAGCGCAACGGGGATCGGAATCGGCAAAAGCGGGGGACGAGCAGTTAAAATCTTTTTAGAAATCTAAAATCCACCAGCACTTACCCTGTGTTTTAACGATGCCACACACAAAACACAGCCACAACATCACCAGTCGCTCCGGGTAAACACATCCTCTGGTGCGCTCCATCGCTGCGCAAATCCGCTTTTAGGGAGGAAGAATCACGCCGGGAAATTTAATTCATCCGCTCCAAATGGGGGAAAAACGGGAAACAGTGAGCCACCAAAAAAAAAAAACAGAAGGGGAAAAAAAATCACACGTAGAGACACAGAAGTCCACGCAAGAAGGAGAGAGTTGGTCCAGTGGAAACGGGAGAAAAGCGGCAGCGGTGAAGGCGTCGGGTCTCCAGCCCCGAACCGCGCACTCCTGGCACTTGTTACGCGCGGAGGAGCTACGAGCAAAAACGGGGAGAGAGAGAGAGAGGTGCTGGGGGAGAGAGGGAGAGAGAAAGAGAGAGAGAGGTGGAGGGGGAGAAAAAGTGGGATGGAGCCGCAAACTGCGGAGTGGACTGGGGAGGGGAGGGGTTAGGGGTATTGATTGGGAAGGAGGGGGAGAAGAAGGAGACAGAACGAGAGGGAGGGGGTTGAGTATGAGAGAGAGAGAGAGAGAGAGAGAGACGAAAGGATGGCAGAGAGAGAGAGAGAGAGAGATGGGAAAGGTGTAGAGAGAGAGAAAGAGAAAAGAAAGGATGGGAAAGAGAGAGGGGACAGCAGTATAGAGTATAGAGATAAAGATATGAGTAAGGAGTCGAGAGAGAAAGAAGAAAGGAGGGAGGAAGAGGGAGGGGTAAAGATGGAAAATAATGGGCGAGAGAGAGGAGAAAGGAGTAAAGAGGGAGAAAAATAAAGGAGGGAGAGGGAAAGAGATGGAAATGAGAGGAGAGCGAGCTGGAAAATGAGTAGAGAACGAGAGAGAGAAGAAAGGAGGCAGAAGAGAGAGATGGGAATGGAGTAGAAAAAAGAGAGAGAGAGTAGAAATGAGGGAAGAGAGAATGGGAAAAGGAGTAGAGAGAGAGAGAGAGAGAGTGAGAGAAAAGCAAGGAGGGAGGAAGAAAGAGGGATGGAGACGGAAAATGAGGGCAGATGTAGGAAAGTGAAAGAGAGGAAAGAAAGGAATAGAGAATGGGAAAGAAGTGGAGAGAGAGGAAGAGAAAAGAAAGGGAGGTAGAGATGGAAAAATGTGTGGAGAGCGAGATGTGAGAGAGAGAGAGAAAGGTGTAGAGAGAAAGAGAAAAGAAAAGAGGTGGAAGAGAGAGGGAGAGGAATGGAGATGGAAAACGAAAGGAGAGTGAGAGATGGGAAAGGAGTAGAGAAAGAGAGGAAAGAGAAAGGGAAGAGAAGGAGGGAAGAGAGATGAGAGAGAAAGAGAAAAGAAAGGTGGGAGGAAGAGAGAGATAGAGATGGAAAATGTGTGGAAAGAGAGAGATGGGAGAGGAGTAGAAAGATGGAGGAAGGGAAAAGAAAGGAGAGTGGTGGAAAAGGAGTAAGGAGAGAGGGGATGGAGGAGTGAGAGACAAAGTGGGATGAAGCAGCACACTGTGGAGTAGAGAGAGAGAGAGGGAAGAAAGGGAGGGAAAAGAGGGGGAAATAGAAAAGGAGGGGAGAGAGAGAAAAGAGAGAGATAGTGAGACAGTGGTGGAGGAGGGGTAGAAAAAGCGGGATGGAGCTGCACCCTGCGGAGTGGAGGAAGGAAGGAGGGGAGGGGAGGAGTTAGGGGTATTGATTGGGAAGGAGGGAAGAGGGGTTAAAAGCGAGAGAGAGAGAGAGAGAGAGAGAGAGGGAAGAAAGGAGAAGGAAGAGGTGGGGGAAGAGAGGGATGGTTGAGTTAGAATGGATGAGAGAGAGAGGGAGAGAAAAAAGACATAAGCAAGGAGAAGAAAGAGAGAAGAAACAGAGCTCTTTCTTTCCACCTTTATTTACCAATCTTTTTTCATTATCTCTTTATTTATCTCACTTTATTTCACTCTTTCTTTTTCTTTTTCTTTCAATCTTTATTTATTGGTCTTTTTTCCATTCTCTCTTTTTCATTCTCACTTTAACTCTTTCTTTCTTTCTTTCTGTTTATTTTTATTTTAACATCACACTTCATTTTGACTTTCTTTTCTATCCCCCCTCTCCAGTCGCTTGAAGGTCAGAAAGGTCAACAATCTGCAAACACTCCAGATGAGAGTGATCTTCTATAAACACGTCTCGACCAGACCAGTTTTACTTCAACATGTCATACAACACGACCATAACCTAACAATAACAAACGACAGAATCCATTTCTGCAGCCGCCGCGACGCCGCTAATTTCTCCTCTTCACCGAGCTCAGCAGGACACACACCCGGCCGCAGCCTCGCCCGTGTATTTACACACACATCATTACGTCCTCCATTCAGCACTCCAATCCACCGCTCTCTCTCTTCCTTTGATTAAATCAACCGTGCTTTCACTTTTTTTTTTTTGTCTCTCCTCCGCCATTCATTATTGAGAGACCTCGAATGGGGCCAATTAAGAGGGTGGGAGCTGCGGCAGACGGCGCACACACACATTCATACACACGTGTGCGCAGTGTGTTTTATTTGGGCTGTGTTTTGTCTAGCTCAGCATGTGGCTGATGAAGAGAGATGATTATATGAGGAAAAAGATAGGAAGGAGAAAAGAGGAAGAATTATCTAATAGGCGACGTATCACGTGGTGAATTAACCCCCCGTCCCACTGCAAATTAGCTGCAGTGTCACTCAGCGTCTCCTCGCTACTCTAAACAGCTTATTTTTGGAGGAAAAAGACACGAAAGCACCAAAATCAGAACACAAATGGATTTGGTTTTACTTGTGTAAATAGAAATGGGATTTTTTTTAAATAAGGCTATATAATATTTACATATAAAAAACTTTATAAAACTATATTCAAGCTGTTACATATTTTTATGTATTCTGATTATAAAAAAGTTTTTAAAATAGTCTTTTCTAGAAATACACACTGAACCATTTTTCATTTTAGTATTTCTTGTGTATGTGCATGTACTATTAATAATTTAAAAAAACTGAAAAAGGAACAAATTAAATGTTTTAAAGAATAATATTGCATTTTTAATAAATGTTTCTTTTTTTCTTTACTTTTTTAAGATTTAAGAATATTTATTTAAATATTTTCTATACAAATATATGCACTATTTTTACTTTAAAAAAAAAAAAAATATGAAAAAAACTAAACTATTAATATAGTTTAAGTAATATATTTATACAAACATATACTA
>JAVGVS010002495.1:0-11442 GCA_032718565.1 Distichodus sexfasciatus
CATGTATGTGCTGTAAAGATGAAAATTAGTGTCAAAATATGGAAATAATGTGACAGAAAACCAGTATTTTGAATCGACATACAGAATGTTTTTGTTGAAAACTGGTCTCAAATTGTATGGAATCATGGAGACTAAAAAAAGATTTTAAACCAATATTTTCTGCTGTAAAGATTCAAATTAACGTCAACGTTAGGGATTAAGGAGTCTGAAAACTGACATTTTGAACCCTTTTTTTTTTGCTGTCGGGGGGAAACCGTTTATGTCCAAACTGGTTATTTTTCAGGAATTTGGAAAAATTGAATCTTTGGAAAGAAATTGGAATATTCTAAATATTTGAACATTGCGTTATCGAAATTATCACACAGACCAAATCAAGATGTCGTGACTTGCTGCGCTCTCGGCTTCTCCGCAGCTCCTCTGGATGACAAGGGGGCGGAGTTAAGAGGGTCTGGCGACAGTTGAAGCGTCCAGTGGAGTTGAGGGATGTAGTCTCAAGCCGTTTTCAACACTTCTCATGTGTTAAATATTTCTAACACCGTCAGGCCAATGTGAAGACTGACCAATAGAACTGTTTATGACAAAAAATGTAAATGACCAAAAGAGGCTGGAAAAGCGCTGTTCTGAATCCACGTCTGCTGTGAAGATGAAACGTGTTTCTGAATTTGCAGAATTGAGGAAAGCAAAAGGCAGTGTTCTGAGTCAGGTTACAGGTTGTTAAAGATGAAAACTGGTGTCCAGTCTGAAGGTTTGATGAAACTGAAAACCAGTGCAGGGGGCTTCAGCTGTCAGCGTTGATCAGATCAACTCATGATGTCTGACCGCTCAGGAGTGACCGCAGCGTTTCCACTTTATCTCTTCCTACTTCAGCCTCTTCAGGAGTTTACTGTATGTGTTAGGTGTATATGGTTTTTAAATCCGGGTGGGGCTGATCGCTCGACCCCCAGTGCCCCAGTCCTGCTGTATTTTGATGGTGAGGTCGGGTCATGTCGAGGACGCGCTTGTCCTTGACTGAGCCTTGTCATCCGTCATTCTGATTGTGTTTTTTATGCCTCATGCCGTGCTTGTGTCGTGTGTGTGGTGTGTTTGTGTGTGTGTTTGTGTGTGTGTCTGTGTGTGTGTGTCTGTGTATGTGTGTCGTGTGTGTGTCGTGTGTGTGTCGTGTGTGTGTGGTGTGTGTGTGTGTGTCGTGTGTGTGTGTCGTGTGTGTGTGTCGTGTGTGTGTGTCGTGTGTGTGTGTTGTGTGTCCTGCGTGTGTCGTGCGTGTGTGTGGCATGTGTGTCGTGTCGTGTGTGTGTGTGTGGGTGGTGTGTGTGTGTGTCATGTCTGTGTGTGTCATGTGTGTTTGTGTGTGGTGTGTGTGTGTCATGTCTGTGTGTTTGTGTGTGTGTGTGTGTGTGTTTGTGTGTGTGTGTGTGTGTTGTTGCTGCTGCATGTTGCTTTGTGGGCTGCTGTTGACATTGTAATATTATTTTTCCCCAAATTCTTTTCTTTCTTCATCTTTCCTTTGACGTTTCTTTTCCTTTCCTCCTCTTATATCCTTTCATCATCATCATCATCATCATCATCTCCTGAATAACTCCCCTCTTCTCTTCTTCACCATCTCTCTCTCTCTCTCTCTCTCACCTCTCTTACGCTCCGTCTCACCTTCTCTCTCTCTCTCTTCCTTTCTCCATCTCTTTCCTTCTTTCTCTCCCCCCTTTTCATTCTCTCTCTCTCTCTCTCTCTCTCTCCAGTTTATTGAGGGCTACCAGGGCATCAGCTGTGTGGACTCGATGTGCTGCGTGTCCGGCGGTTGCGGCGGTAGCGTCGGAGCACGGCTGTGGCGGCTGCTGGAGCGTCTGATTGGCCGCTGCGACCCAACGTGGGCGTCCAGGTGCCGTCTCTCTCTCTCCCGACACACTTCCTCCTACAAGCGGGAGCGGGACGACGGGGGGGCTCCCGGGGGGGACGAGTGACGGGGGGAAAAAAAAAACCTCGTCCTAAATCCCAGGGGACATGCCTTTAACAGCTCCGTGTTTGGGGCGGGAGGGGGGTTTATCCTGGCTTCGGGGTCTTCTCGGGAGGCACGCGAAATTTTGGGGATGCACTTTAGAAAATATAATCTCCAGTTGATCTTTAAAAGCCATGAGCTTTCTGTAATCGTGTGGGTGTGGGTGGGTTCTCATTCGTTCAGGATGAATCATCTTGAGAGCTTGATTAGAAAGCAGCTGGACTTGATTTGAGGTTCTTGAAGACGACTCCTCATGTGAAAGGGGTCGAGGGCCTTCAAACAACTCCACTTTCCTTCAAATCCCGCTCTCAAGATTAATCCTTAACTTTTCAGCTTCTGTCTTTTCTTCCGTCCGTCTGTGTCTTACCGGCATGTTCTATGTGCGACTGAATCCGAATCCAAATCCGTGTTGCCGAGCGACTCCGCTCCTCCTCCTCTTCCTCGTGCTCCAGGTTCGCTACAGATCTTGTCTCCCTCGAACCCATCGCGTCTCCCGTAAACGTGAAAAATGGTCAGGAGGCGAGCGTCGAAAAGAGTTTTTTATGCAACTCCGTCGTTGTTGAATGTGGAACTCAAGATGCAGCCTGCGGAGCATCGATCCTTATTTTTGTGATGCTTCTCAGTTGGCCGGAGTCTCGTCTTAAACCCTGCCAAAATCTTTCTGTGTCTGTTTTCATTTGTCTCAACGTTACTGGTTCGCGTGCAGCAGTGTTGGGGAAGCTGCTTTTAAAAGCGAGCTGTTAAAGTCATAAGCTGCTTAAGGTTCAAAGTAGCCGAGCTACAGCCGAGCTCCTGTTTCAGGGCCTGTGTCCAAACGCGTTCTTATGAGCGTCAACGTTCAGAGCACTCAGCGCTGACATCGGCGCAGACGTCTTGTTCCGCAGCTGTTTCTATTTAGAACAGCGCTGCGCTCGTCAGTGTCACTTGTCTCTTGCTAGCCAATCAAAACCGAGGAAGAGGCGGCACATATAAATCTCCCAGCTGTTTACTTGCACGGTTTGTCTCATGCAGCCAATCTCTACGTCTCGGAGACGTGTGAGTATCAGGTTCAAACGCTGCTGCTAACGCCAAGATGTGGTTTCTCTCCATTGTAACGATAATCTTGTCGTCCAAACCAGCGTTTCCCAATCGCAGTCCTCGCGGAACACCGCTCTGCACAGATTCGGTATTTCCAGCACCTCCGCACGCCGAGCCGACGTTGCTAATTAGCTAATTCAGTAGCATCAGCTGTGCTGTGGGTCGGGAAACTCGAATCTGTGCAGAGCGGTGTTCCGCGAGGACTGCGGTTGGGAAACGCTGGTCTGAACTACGGATCTCAAAGGAACAATGTTTACATGAAATCGGAACGAACGAGGAAGTGGCGATGACGTAACTTAACTTTTCCTAACTTGGTTACAGCATGCGCTGTGAGGAACGCTAAGAAAGTGCTCTGAAAGTGGTCTTTTAGTGTTCTCAGCGCAGTTTGGTGGACGGACGCAGGCCCTTAAGCTACAGAGAAATGACCACAGATACTTGGCCAACATGGACTCCATCCTCCAACTCCATCTCGCAACTGCGGAGAGCCGGTATCAGACGTCGCTTCTGCAAGTGACGCACCAGTCAGAAACGTTGATTTTTATATTGAAACATACTCCACGTTGCTATTTGTTTCAAAACGTAGCTATTTTAAAGCTACAGCATTTTACAAGTAGCTTCACTACGGAAAAACTACTGCAAAAAAGTAGCTAACTTATAGCTAGCGCCTCCCCAACACTGGAATGCAGTCGCCAGACGCTTGTTACAAAATAAATGTTGGCTTCCTCCAGTTCCCTCCTTGGTCTCGTCTAGTCTCGGGAAGCCCGTCGAGCGTCCACAATAGAAGGAAAAACAACTGCGAGAACTGTGCTACTCAGTCCTCTTTAACGCTAGAACACTGCCAGCCCAGCAGGGGGCGAGAGCGAGCGCCTTTCTCTCCTAAACGCATGCAGGCCAGTCAGCGCTCGGTCACCCCCGCTGTGTTCGCCGCAGTCCAAACCGCAAAGCGAGGGACCACGTAACTGGGGGCCGTACGTAAATCACCGTGCGATGTCGTACCGATTCACCTGACAACGAGCTGCAGACTTATTTAAGTGACGTTAGCGATATGCACAAGGTCTGGACGATGTTGTCATTTTGGGATCACTGATCATTGAATCGAGGTATCGGCGCCGGTCGATGTACCGCAACGCCCCCAAACGTAACGTCACACGCGGGAGAGACACCGGAACTGTAGAAGTCGAGGGTTTGGTCCAATCTTTTCTGTTTTCTACTTTAAACTTGAAGCCTTACCGAAAATGAAATGGAGGAAACTTGCGTCTGTCTGCATGCATGGGGGCTGCCTTCCGTGATTTATATATCGTGCTCGGAGTGTGTGTGTGTGTGTGTGAGAGAGTGTTTGTACCTGTGTGTGTGTGTGTGGGAATGTGTGTAATCAGTTTTCCCAAAAATTACGCTTGCGTCTCTAATGGCTCCCTTCTCCCTAAGTAGTGCACTGTTTCTTGATTCTGCTGAATGTGACGCATCGTGATATATGGCATGTAGTGCACTTCACAGGGGGTGAAAGCCTCATCTTGGTCACTGTGTTTAGGTGTCAAGAGCCGTTTGAGACGCAGCCGTTCACTAGACACTTTTTCCCTACTTTGCTGCGTTCCCTTTCTCCCTTTTTCTGCCTTTCACTGTCAGAAAGAAAGCGGGTTTTCATACGCGAGCGGCCGATAGTTTATTAAACGCAAGTTAATCATCCGTTACATCAAATGTACTGTAATATTTTAACAAGCTTAAGAGAGCGTTGAGGCACATGTCCACTGTGTGGTGTGGTGTGAGGCATGTTTCCTGTGTAATGTGAAAGTGAGTGATTATTTGTCATTGTGAACACAGCACACGGTGCACCACAACCAAATGTGAGCTCTGCATTTAACCCATCCGTGAAGCAGCAGTGGGCAGCTAACAAGGGCAGCGGCCGGGGAGCAGTGCTTGGGGACGGTACCTTGCTAAATCACTAACGCTCAGTTTCTCAGCTCTTTCGGCTTATGCAGCAGCAGCAACACCGAAGACAAAACGGCTCAATTTAAACCAAAATGACTCGTTTGAGTGGATTCAAGCGGTGGTGCAGGAGACTCTCCGACATGCTGGAGCTCTCTCAGATTTTTTGCACAGTTCAGGAGAAACTAGGGCTGTACGATGAGAGCAAAACCTCATATCGCGATACGTCATATCCTGATAACGATAGATATCACAATGTAGTACGTTTCCTGTAAATTTGGTGCAACTTTTGAAAGCGAAATCTGCCTGCATGTGCACTCGAAACACGCCGCGTGCGCTCATATGGGACGCCAACGGTGCCACATTTCGCCTACATTTTTTACGGCATTGACAGTAAAACACGATTTTTACGCCATCTTATTTGTTAAAATAATAAACCAGCCCTTTCTATGCCACTGAAAACTTGTAGCGCTGTAGAGACTCGTGGTGAAAAGTGGCTTTTTGCTAGGGCTGCAACTAACGACTATTTTGTTACTCAGTCTGCTGTTTTGGTTGGGTTTTTAAAAAAGAAAAATACTCTTTCATTTGCACTATTTTTTAACAAACCACTGTTTTATTTTTCTAGATTTATTTTTTACTCTAACATTATAAAATTAAAATTATATAAAATTATATAAAAACTAAATTCTGATGAGCTGAAAATGAAGAAACCTTGCCGTGAATGTTGGACTTCCATATGAGAGTATAATATGAACTAATAAACGTTTTAATTTCATCATCCTATATATTTTGTCTCGTCGCACAGCCCTACTCGATAACTCACTTGGTAAAGAAATTCTGACGACGTGAAGATTTTGCACAGGGGAATTCTGGGACGCAGCTTCCGTGAGACGCGTGAGAAACGTGCCGAGAGAGAGCGTCGTCTTGTCATCAGCGGCAACACGGATCGACAGCTTGCTCACAGGGCCTTAGTTTGTTTTGGCGTTGGTGGCGTAACGGTTAGGGAGTTCGCCTTATGACCTGAGGGTCGCCGGTTCAAATCCTGAACCATTAAAGGTACCACTGAGGTACTCATCAGCAAGGTACCGTCCCCGAGCACTGTCGCCCATGTCAGCTGCCCACTGCTCCTTCCCAGACGCGTCAAATCTAGAGCTTGCATTTCGTTGTGGTGCATCATGTGCTGTGCTGTGTTCACAGTGACAGATATTCACCTTTACTGCCCTGAACAGTGGAAAAGCGCCTTTATAACGTGGCAGTAATCCAGCGCTTCTCGCCCGTCATTAACCCTTCTACTCCCTGGACAGGCCTGGTAGAGCGGTATTTATCCTGCGCTCTCGGGAGCTGCGTGTACAAGCTTTGGGGAGATGTTAAAACGGTTGTCTTGTTGTGATAGAGAAGCTGACGCTGCATGTTTCAAGTGCTGTTTATTTTCCCCCCGAACGCCGCCGAGTCCGATTAACCTCCTCGTAATGGTAGCTAGAGGGAATATCTAATAATTACTAATAATCATCACTGTATTCCAGCTCCCGCTCGGCCTGCGGCATGCGCACGGACTGTTATGACACGAGCGTCCGAACGGCGAGGGTTTGGGGCGAAGGGCTGACCACTTAACTCTCTATTTACACACACGCTCTAGATTTTATATTACTCCCTCAATACGCTTTAGATATTTTTCTATGAGCTCCGTGAGATATTACAACCTAGTTTTTAATCTGCATTTAATCTATTTTACCGTGTATATAAATATATAAATATATATATTAAGGTATAAAGCTGTTGTGGATTTGATGTGGAGGAGTCGTGTGGAGTGATTTGAGGAGGAAGAGCTTGAGTTTAACGTGAGAGTGTGTGTGTGTGTGTGAGGGAAGGAAGCTTGTGTTTCTGTTTTTTTCTTGTGTTTTTCCGTCTCTGTTTCCAGTCATATTAACTCATCCTGCAGCTCACTAACATCTCGTCTCTCTCATCCCTCCGTCGCTTGTGCCTCGGGCTGGACGATGTCCGGCGTTTTTGCTGATGGTTAGAGAATTGAGTTTTTGAAGTTGGGGAATAAAGTTGCAGTAAATGAAAAGCCGGGGTAAAGAGACGGGTTAAAGGTGCGAGTTTTGACCGTCTTCATCATTTACATTTACGGCTCTGATCCAGAAGGACTTTCATTTTTCCTCATTTCAGAGACGACTCGGGGATAAAGGTGATGCTCGGGGACCCTGTGATGTTAGCGCCGGAGGTGGGATTCAAACCCACAACCTCCCGGTTCAGGGGCGAGCGGTTTTCCCTGCAGTCTGGCTGCTTCAGTTCATCTCTATTTAGCTCACCAGTGGGATTGGTGGTGGTCTGGTGGTTGATGTACTCGACTCTGGACCAAGAGGTTGTGGGTTCGAATCCTACCTCCAGCGCTAACGTCACTGGCTTCCTGCACAAGACCTTTCCCTTTACATTTACAGTTTCCACGGCAGCAACTTGGGGTTAAGGGTCTTGCTCGTCGTAGTGTTGGAGGTAGGGTTCGAACCCATGACCTCTTGGTCCAGAGGCGAGTGTCATAACCACTAGACCACCACCATCCCCGTCCCACCACCATCGAAGTTGTTCTGCTAAATGCTGTTAATGTAAATAATATAAACAAGACTCCCGGTGTGTTGGAGTTGATAAAACCTGAGTCTGTTCACAGCGTTAATTGTCCTGATTTTACATTTCGCTCCCTCCGTCCACAAACGCTGCACCGAAATTTAGCACGAGCTTCTTTTATTTACCCCACAATGCCTCAGCATCTCGGCTCACCGCTGCTCCCTCCCTCCCTCTTTCGTTGCTGGTTCCAGATCGTGGAGCGACACGGATCCCTTCTTCAACAACGACCAGAACATCATCACGCTTTCTCCTGTGGAAGCCACTCGCTGTTAACCGCCGTTCTGCTGAGAAGACACACGCCGTCCATCCTTCCGTCCTCAACAGGAGCTTCTACCAAAAACCCCAGGCCGCGATTCCAGCCGTCTTCTCGGACTGACCCCGTTTTCCCCGAGGAAAGGCCGTTTTTGTTTGTTTGTTTGTTTTTATTAGAAACGCTGCGTTTTTCTTTCTTTTTCTCCTAAAAGTTCCAGTTTGCCCCTTCGCTCCCTCCCCAACTTTTTTGCACCTTCTCTAAATTGGACGCCATCCTGTTTGAGAAAATTAAAATCCATCCGAAGCCATAATTCTAATTCTACTTTTATTTATTGATTTTTTTTCTTATTTTATTTTTACATGAAACGTTAGAAAAACGTTAGAATGTTCCCCAAACTCCAGACAAGTACGCGGACTAACGAGAAGCAAAGACGTTCATCTGTCTGTCTAGTAAACGTTGGACACCAGCTTCAATTTAACGGTCGTCAACCCTCACCGGTTTGTGCGGCTCCAGTTTGTTCCCTGCTTTTGCACTTCTGCTTCATTTCTAACGCTCACCGCCATCACCATGAGATTAACAAACTTGTTGCATGTTTTTTTCACGTCTTGTTTGTTGCGTTACTAACCATTCGTTACTTGTTTTTGTTGTTCCACGAGTGCGTGTGTGTGTGTGTGTGTGTGTGTGTGTGTGCTTTGTGCATTTGCTCGTCGTCCTGAGCGAGGCTGTGGGATTTTTTGTGCTCCTGCAGACCAGACGCTCAGCGTTTCAGAGGCCTTGCGTTCCCGTAACTCCCTTGAGTTGCTAAGACAACCGTTTTAAACTTGCTTTGTTAAGTCTCGTTAGACGCTTATGTCGTTTCGTCTCAGCGTCACGCACACACACGCAGAGAGCTACACCAAATGAAGCTGGCGGGTTTGGCGAAGGCCGTGGACGTTGGACACTTTATCAGAATTTGAGAGTTATTTCGGTTTATTTATACCATGAAGTGAGTTTGTCGATGCTCGCGGAGGTTCGCGTGAAGTGACTTTAAAAGCGTCTAAAATGACATTGACACTTTAAACGAAAACGTTTTCAAAACTGTACAAAACTTTCTTTGTTTTCATGTTTTGTTCTGGAAAGTGCTGTTGAAACATTTGCATATCAGACCGGGAATTGTAATTATTTTTCTATCGGGGTTTTTGTGTTTTCTTGAGGTTAAATCGCTTCACGTCGAGACTTCTCGCGGCAGATCACGTCCCCCAGCGACATCAACGTTTCTCTACTTATTTTAGCCGAAGTGGGAGCGCGTTGCCGCGCCCCGTCCATTTCCTCAGCAGCTTTTAGCAATAAGAACCTCGCGGGACCGAGACGCCGCGGCCCGACTGTGATGTCACTTGAGTTTGTGGGATTTTCTTTTTTATTTCCATTGTTTTGGGAAGACAAAGTATAAAAACTGGACCTGTTCTCTCCTGACAGTGAAAGTGTTGAATTGCTGATGTTTATGAAAATTCTATTTACTAAATAAACAAGTTTTTTTAATAAGTGGGGGTTTTCTGGGTGTTTTTATTTTTTAAAACATGCCAGAATTGTTCATTGATGTGAAATATATTTTTATTACTGTATTTTTTATTCATTTCTAAGCCACTGCACCGTCTCATGTCCGTAACCAAATGCGACCCTGAAGAGAGAACCTAAAACAGCAGGGCTGCACGATGTGGGAATTTTAGCTCGATGCCGATATCCCCTTTTTCACGCTTTTCTCTGCAGATGAATGAGGAAAGCGGAGTCGAGTGTGAAGACACACTATTTTTCTCGCCAGAGTTCCACTGCGCGCTCAGAACTTACTAACACAGCAGCTCTGTCTTGTACAGCAGCAAGTCAAGCGCACGGGCAGCAGAGTTGAGCACGTAAAGACAGATTTTGCTCAGAATTTTGGCACAAAATAACGCCATACATCTTAAGAGGTTAGCTTCGGGTCGTTTAAAACCCGACATCGTCGTGCAGCTCCACTAAATAACCTATTAATTAATCTTCCTTCTGGTCGGCGCAGTTAACGTCAGACCTGCTCACGGGTTTAAAATGGAATTATTCAAGGACGATGGTCACGTACCATAGTGATGACTGTTACTGCGTTTGGTTCAATCTCAAATATTTTCCTCATGTCTCTGAGCAAATTCTCATTACAAACTATTATAGTAGATGTAGTTGCTGTACTCACGCTGTGTGGTGGGAACAGTGGACTAAACGTGAGCGCGTGTTGATCTGAACTAAAGCCTCCAGGCGCGCCGTCCGTTTCCGTCCATGTAAAAACCTTGTTTAAAAAAAGGAGTCGTCAGAGGAAAACGTTTCAAAACGGTTTGTAATTTCACTTGTGTTACAGTATTTAACAGCATCACTCACTCCCACCATCGGGAGAGTTTATACAGGATCAGTTAACACTCAACACACAGACACGGGAAATACTCTACATGTGTGTGGAACAGATTCTCACGTACCAAACTGGACACACACTGAAATCAGTGGCCAGTAGACCACCGTCTCACCCTCACCGGACCAGAAAAATCCACGCGTTTCATCCAGATGCCGGTTTAAACTGCACTTGCTTTGTTACTGAACAAAATGAGAGCATGAGGCGCCAGACAGACGTGAAGAAAAAAAAGCACCAAACCCCAGAAGAGAATCAGGAAGAAGATGAACATTTACAACATGAAGTGGAAAAAGACGAAGTTGAAAGAAGGCGAGCGACGGCTCCATGTTGCTGCAGAACGAAACGGAGATGCAAACTGTCGGTGTTAATGAGGAGTCTGACGCTGTTTAATGCTGCGAGCTGCTCTGTAGTGATCTTCAGGACCCAACTAGAGGAGTAAGTACGACGCGTGCAGGGCCGTCTTCAGTGCTCTCGTGCAGGTTTCAGGACTGCGGAGCTTCACCTTCCTCCTCCTCCTCCTCCTGCATCTCCACCAGCAGCGCGTGACGGTTCGCCTGAGAGCCTTCACTGAACAACACCTTCTTGACCACACCAGATTTAGACGCGCGGATGGTGTGCTGCAGAGAAACACGGGAGCGCGTCAGTATATCACGCTCGGGAAGAAAAGAGGGACGGGGAGGGAAGGGGGCGAGAGTCATGAAGGGCTGAGTGATGGAGGAAGAAAGAAAGAGATGGAGGTAGAGAAGGAGAGAGAGCAACGGAAGAAGAAAGGGGTGGGGAGATAGGCAGAAGAGGAGAGGGATGGAGGGAGAGCGTGATGGAGGGAGGGAGGAGGAGAGCGTGACGGAGGGAGAGGGGAGGAGAGAGTGACGGAGGAAGAGAGCGTGATGAAGGAGAGAGTGATGGAGGAAGAGAGGAGGAGAGCGTGACGGAGGGAGAGGGGAGGAGAGAGTGATGGGAGGGAGGGAGGAGGAGAGCGTGACGGAGAGAGGGGAGGAGAGCGTGACGGAGGGAGAGGGGAGGAGAGCGTGACGGAGGGAGAGGGGAAGAGAGCGTGATGGAGGGAGAGGGGAGGAGAGCGTGACGGAGGAAGAGCGTGATGGAGGAGAGAGTGATGGGAGAGAGGAGGAGAGAGCGATGGAGGGAGAGAGGAGGAGAGCGTGATGGGGG
>JAVGVS010002496.1:0-11433 GCA_032718565.1 Distichodus sexfasciatus
ATTTTCTGTATTTTTACAGCAGGTACACTGTATTTGATATTTACAGTCAAATGCTGTCATTTGAAAAGACATTTCGTCACTGTAAAACAACTTGACAAAAAAAAGACAGTATTGTGCTGAATTGCGTGCTGCTAATATTTGTATTTGTTTCTGAAACAATACTTAAATCCAGCATAAAAAAGTTTGATAGATAAAAATAAAGTACTTAATTTATAGTTTAAAATTGTTTTTAAATACAAATACTTACAATACTTAACATATCACTTAAATAGTTTTTAATACCTAAAACTAGTGTAAATATTTCATATATAGCTAAGAAATAGTTGTGCAGTACTTACAAATATTTTAAAATTGTTATACAACTTAAATATAGAGTTTAATACTTAAAAATGGTTAAAATACTTAATATTTAGATTCAAAATAGTTTTTTAATAATCAAAAATAGTTTTGACTAGTCAAGTGAAGAACCTGACAAGAAAGGACTTCTTTAAACATTTATTCATTTATTCATTTATTTGTAAGTTTGTTTGTTGAATGCAGTTAACATTTTTAGATTCATAGCTTTTTAAAGTTCAGTTTTACTGCGTTTTAAAAATACAGTAAAACGCTGTGGGGAAATCAGTGTAAATTTACAGCAATCGGTTACAGTGTAGCACGCGATGAATTGAAGAAAGATTTTCTATATGTGACTCTGCACGGCAAAACCCGTCGCTTGCCGCAAATTTTCAAAATTTAGTTATGTTTCTGCCTTTGAAGTTGACTATCGCCGTAGCACTCACAGACGCTTGGTGCGGTCGCGGCTACGTTTGCATTTACGGTAGCCTACGCTGCATTCACAGCCACACGGATAGCCTACCTGCGTTAGGTTAACTGAACTCGGGAGACGAAGACGGATTCCGGAGAAATATCTTCACACTAGTCAACCAGTGGATTTACCGTAAATATTGAAGTAGAGCGGTCAAAACAGAAACTTTTAACATTCTGCTGGAATTGAATTCCTCACCTCAAGAAAGTGACGTTTTTAGGATGGAAAGGGGAAGTTTTTCAGCCAAATTTATTCACAACAGTACAGTATAGACCTTCCACTGTTTCAAAACACTAAAAACAAAAAATCCAAAATTTTATCCCACGCAACATAAACGCTCGTTTTTCTCAGAAACCTCCGTTGCGACAAGCGACTGGTTTTGCCGTGGAGGGTCACATATGTGCTTCTCATATTTAGAGAAATATTCTCGGCTTCTGCTTTTTGTAAAATCAGAAATAGTCATGGTGTAGAATTTTAGTCCTAAACATACCTCGGAGATGGAAGAAAAAAGGAAAAAGAGGCTTTTTGCGAATGATAAATTAGTAATTACATCACTTTCTCGGGGTTCATTTAAAAGTCTTGAGCAGACTGCACATACTACCCTCTACAGAGGAAGAGAGAGATAGAGTTCACTCCTGCCTTAAGGGGGATGTTCATCTGCTTTCCATTTTGGAACAAATGTCCCTGTTGTCTGATCAGGCATAAAATCACACTTTTAACTTCGGAATATTTCTCCAACGTGCAGCATGTCCCTCTTGTGCCATCTTCACATCTTAAACGTGGACTGATCTCAAACTTAAATACTTTAAGTCTAAGACTAATTTAGTCCATCCTCCAGCCCTTCTCATATCTAAAGCCTCACGAGTACGGTGAGGTCACATACCTCCATATTGCATCTTGTGTATTATTATTATTCATCAGCATGTATTTTTTATCAAGTTAATTAAACTCTAATTTTAGTCTGAGACTAATTTTAGTCTAAACTTTACCCTTCAGCTGTCCCCTCATCTAAAGCCTTGACAGTACGCTGAGGTCACATACCTCTGTATTGTATCTTGTGTATTATTATTCTGATTGGTGTTGAAGTGGCTCATTGCATCACAGTGCACTTTTGGCAGCTGCGAGATCGAGTCAAGGGATGTAGTCCACCCTTGCCAAAACGGAAGCAAGAATTCAAGGCCGTCTTTATGGAAATGTTAGATTCTGAAAGCCAAAGTGGACTATTAATTTAAAACAGAAGTAGCTACTAGTTTGTAAAGCTACCGTTTAAGCCTAGCTTCTCCAACGCTGTTGCCGGCGGACACGAAGTCTGCGTCGAATTTCATTTCGCGTACGAACAGCTGGGCTACACTCGCTCCGCAGTTAATAGATGCAATCGATGCCATCTTTTGTCACTTGTAATACCGCGGCGGCCGTTTGCGAGGGGCTGCTTCATCTGTGGCGTAATGAAGGGAAAATTGGAGCGCCAACATGGCGCTGCTGCTTATTTTTGGGAGCGGCGAGAGAGACGGACGTGGTTTTTGTAAAGCTAACTTTATTTACCAGACTCGGGGAGCCCTGAAGAGCGGCGGCAAGCGGCTGTTAAAATAAATGTTTCTTGGCACATTGGCTCGGGGCTCTGATGTGCAACGCGTTTTAAAATTCGCTTTATAGTACAATTAAGAGGGAGTAAATAACCAGGCGCGAGGCGCATTAAAAATGAATGAGGGAACGAGCCTGGCCCGGGAATTTTTCACCGTGAATCAAACGTAATGGCGTTTTCGTCTCCGGGCTTCGTTCACCGCTGAAACAGCCGTGTCGTTTGGTCGTTAAGGGCCGGCCGGCGGCTGTCCTATAAAGGTGTTTTAACGGGGACATACGTAACGAGTAGCGGCAGCGGAAACTAAAACAAAGCATTTATCGACTTGTGGAAATGTTGACGGCTTATGTAAGTCACTAAAGCAAAGGGCCAATCAGAACACTGTATGAGAGAAGCTGCAGCTTCCCCGGGTCCTAGTGCCGTATACACTGAGGTACTGCTGTAGGGATGTAACGATACATCGATCTACATTGATTCAATTACTAATAATATTTTAGATACAAGAATATAACATAATAATAGATTTACTTTGTGTAAAACTCAAATTTCGATGTTTTGATTGTTGCAGTTTGAAGAGACGAGAATCGACCACAGCGTCTTAATCCACAGCGTGAGCCTCTTACAAATCGACCCGTGGTGAGAAAAATTTGTAGTGGTGTATTGAGCCAAACGAGAATTTCCCGCCGCCGTCCCGCACTCTAATAGCTCGGCTCGAGGCGGCAGCTCTCCTTTCAGCCGTCGCTTGTTGGCCTGATCAAAAGCAGCGGTGGACTCGGGATTAGGGCGCGGCTGGCGGGAAAAGCGATCCCCAAGCCGCCGGCGCTTAGATGAAAAGAGGCAGCGCGAGGTTATTTGCAACAGATTTACGGCCCCTCGAGGGCGTTGTCGTTGGCACCCCAATTTCAGCCGAGTCGCAGAGCCGGGGCAGAGCTGAATGTCTCGTCCGACCCGTTCTTCCCTGCCTGGTTTGCTAGAGCAAAAAACGAATAATAGAGAGCGAAAGGAAGTGGTTTGGGGAGTGGGGATGTAACGATACATCAGTCTACAACGATACATCGATTCAGCGATTAATGAGCTCACAGCATTGACCCAGAATGTCCAAATTTGGAGGTACTTTACAAAAACCTGGAATTAACAATAAGTCCCTCTTTATGAGGTTTTTCGTGCTGTGTTCACATCTCAAACTTTGGCTGAATCCACACTAGTCTTAGACTAATTTTAGTCAAATTTTCCTCACATCTAAAGCCTTATCAGTACTTTCAGGTGACTGTTATTACTATTATTCAATATGGATTTTTTTAAATTAACAAAAATTAATCTCAGACTAAAATCTCAGACTTTTCTACCTATCTAGCCTTCCATATTTTAATCCTTACCAGTACGTTGAGGCAATATACCTCCGTATAACATCTTGTGTATTATTATTCATCAGTATTTATTTTTTAAATCAAGTAATACCAACTCTAAATTTAATCTGAGACTAATTTTAGTCTTAAATCTAGTCTAATTTTAGTCTAGCCTCCAGCCCTCCATACATCAAAACCCTAATCAGTACTTTGAGGTGATTATTATTACTATTATTCATTATGGATTTTTTGAAATCAAGGAATATTAACTCAGATTTTTTCTCAGACTAAAATTTAGATTAATTTTAGATATGACTGATATCTGACTGATATCTAAAACTTTATCAGTACCTTGAGGTGACACCTCCATATATCAATATATATACATATAGTAGCAACAACAACTCCCGAATCCTCTTCCTGAATCTCTAGTGACATCCCGGGATATGGGTCTGATCATTTTGATGGAGTCGGACAGAACGGAGGGATAGCATGGGGTGGGATGTGTGTGGCCGAGAGGCAACAGAGACGCCTCCCTCCCGAAATGTGGCAAGTGTTTCCGTCTCATAAAGAAGGACATTTTCAGCCGCCGTCCCTTTTTCCGCCGCCTCATAACGTCACTGAGTTTCTATTTTGCGGCGGGGACCGGAGCCGAAGTGTTGCGGCGTCGTGCCGTCTGAAAGATTTTAATCTTCATCCGTTTCGCTGAAGAGGGCTGCTGGATGCGATTTGAGTCAAGCGGGGCAAGCCAGGAAAATGACAAGCTGTGCGAGGGAAAAAAATGAAATAAATAACGAAGCTGTCAGCGAGAGGTGAGATTGCCTACTTAAACAGAGAAGACATGTTCATCTGCTTTCTGAAGCCGTTTAAGTCCAGCCAAATGGACATGTTTGCATGACACTATCAAGTGCTGGGAAGCTCTGCCAGCGTCATTAACGTGCCGCGTTTTTGTATTTAAGAAAGAGAGCAAATGTTCCGCCATTTCATTCACTTACATCATTACTTGCTGAGCCAGTTTCCTAAACCCTGCAAGTCTAAGCAAAAAACATCCTTAATTCTGCTTATTAGTATAAAAATCCAGATATTACGTCAACAGCTTCACTTCTCATAGCAACATTCGATCCCCTCGTGCTACGCGTTATCGTCATGTTCATTAGATAATAACTCAAATATTAGAGCGTCCACAGAGGAAGCATGAGGGACGTTTGGGCAGCGTGAGCTGGAAATCAATGATATCATTTGATGCCCGTGCGGAGCGAACGTCTGACGTGTTGTTCCACTTAGAGACTCCTATTAGACACAATGTTCCCAACCTGACTGGTATTCGTCCCAAAAAACATTGGCAACAACAAAGACCAGAATACGCAGTGGGGGGCGTGAATAAAAAGAGGATCAACCACGGATAAACACACTCACTCACACACACCTTGTTCCATACTGCTACTCCTTTCTGACCGCTACTCCTCCTACAGTTTTTGTGCTAGAAACTTCGTTCCAACTCGTTTCAACCCTATTACAGTGTGGGAGGTCATACATGCACTCCTTCACAAGTTCTGTCCATTTCTACGTCCATTTTTCCCCCATAGACAAACACAGAGCGCAAATTTCGACACTTTACCGCACAGCCGCCGTTCTTCACAAAATCACCAAATTTGCCGTGATTCGAGGATCTCTTCGCATATCTGTAACCGTGGTGACCCGCACTCGTCCTTTTCATCCTTTTTTCCTGTCGTTTATTTTCCCCATAGGAACCCATTCATTTTCTACCATTAAGAATACATAGGATTTGAAGCATTTCCTTTACGTTTTCACAAGACGGTTCTACTGCCACCTCACACCACCTCACTGAACACACACATCTCAACCTGTTTCCACCCACTTACATGTACGACATCTAGCAGACGCTCTAATCCAGAGCAGCCTCCATGTCCTGATTTCAGGGACAGTCTCACTGAGGGAAACTTGCTCAGGGAAACAGTGAAGGTAACGACAGTGAACCCACGACATCTTGGTCCAGAGGTGAGTGTTCTAACCACTAAGAAGCCACCACCGCTGCCGCCGCACTCGTCTTTATCTTGCTTTGATCGTCCCTCGTTCTTTCCCCATTCACCTCAGTGCATTTTAATGAGTCTTTCTACTCGGCTATGTGAAGTAGGGATGGGCGATATAACCTCACATCAGTTCAGTTCAGTTTTATTTATATAACGATCTTAACAACAGTCATTGTCACAAAGCGCTTTACATGTAACCAACCCAGACCCCCAGCAAGCAAACCTGAGGCCACAGTGGGAAGGACAAACTCCCTCCAGTAGGAAGAAACCTTGAGAGGAACCCAAACTCGGAATCAGACCCCATCCTGCTCTGAGTGACCGGGTGCACAAACATTTAATACTCAGGGTAAACATTAGTTCAAGATTAATCGTTATTTAATCCCAAGTCTTTGCTGGGGCCGCTTGCTAAGATCTACTCTGCAACGTCCGAAAAAGTCCCAGCTGGTTCCAGATGACGGAGTGTCTGATTTAATACTCATAAAAGAAGTGAAGATATAAATATAGTCTGAGGGACGCTTTCTATTCCCGAGTCGTTAAGATACTCAGCAACATTAAGATAAAATTAGTTCATCAATGTCACAATTAATTGAACGTTTGATGAACAATGAACAATTAATGATTTTTGTTTTTAGGCTCATATTAACATAGTGATACTGTCACAATACTGTAATATCATCATTAATTAACATTTTAACTTAAGTATGATTATTTAGCATTTTTTTGGCCTGTGAAGTAGCCGATAAAACCTCAAATCGATATCACGATTAATTTAACATGTTTACGTCAGTTAACGATTAATGGCATCACACAGTTTTGAGGGAAATGATGAGCAGGATCAGTCAGTTTTGATTAGTTTCTGAAAAATTGATCTAATAATATTACTAGTATTACTACTGTTGCAAATCCTAAATCGTATCCATTGCATAATTTTGGGTGAACCTTTATGCTGTTGCACCAACACCCATCTGTGAATCTCATTCTATCTGGGTCTTATTGCGTCTAAAATCTTATTAGTAAGCGCCCGTATTAAAGCTTCTCGATGAGACCCACGTATCACGATTGATTGTTGATGCGAGTTGTGTGTTAGAATAAAAGTAAAATAGTTGGAATAAAACCCCAGGCCTCCTCCTCTTTTTCCCCTGGATCTTTCCAGCCGCTCAGAAACAGATCAATCCCAATCAGGGTGGTCTAGCTGCTTGGCGTAAACGAGGTGATTTAACGGCCACGTGGTTTTTAAAGCTCGGCTCGCGGCCGGGGAATAGGTCAAGACGAATATGCGCGGCGGCTGGACGGGAGACGGGACTTAAATTGTCAACGCGTCCTTGTCCCTGCCAATTGAAGCCTTAAGCTGGGGGGATCAAGGAGTGTGAGTATGCATGAATCAAAGTGCTGGGCAAACAGAGGGGTTTCAAGAGTTTCAAATGAAGAGAGAGCGAAAAAAAACATATTTTGTGGAGGTGTAACGATACATTGCTCGACATCAGTTCGATGATCTGGGTTGGAGAAGCCACTTCTTTAAGCTACTTCTGATTTAAAAGTAGCTAAACTACAGTCAAGCTACCATGTCATATAACAATTTTACCACAGTAGATTGCTACACTACAAGCTACAGCGAAAAAGTAGCTAAACTACAGTCAAGCTACTGTTTAAAATAACAATTTTAATCCAATCAAATCGTATCTTAGTGATATCATCAGATGACCAATCGTTGTTCGGTGAATCGATATAATATCGTACCATGATGAAACTTGTGATTTTAACACCCCTACTATTTTCTCCTGCTCTCTTTACCTCTCTTTACATCATTATTACTGGCGCTAGTCGCTAATCTAACAACAAACCTTTCTTAATTTGGTGGGTTTTTGGCTGCGAGGTAATTCAGATTAAACGGCATCGCTTACGCAAACACGCCCCTTCTACACGCACGCATCAAAAAGCCGGTCGTTATAATGGTATGTTTGGATTGAGTAACGCTGGGAACACACACGCTGGTGCGTAAATGGAAGTGTTTCGCCTGACAGAGTAATTAAGCTACATCAAACACGGCGCTGGCTGTGTTTTTCACTAATAATCCCCTTGATCACAGAGCTGTTTCCCACAAGAGAGAAGCTCCACGCCGCTGTGAGGAAAGTCACGTTTCGAGAAGCGAATAAGGATCTAGCGCTGAAGCGTTATGTACGGCCGTTATGCTCTCTAATGCATGTGAAGTGTAATTCTGGCAGGGGGGTCGCTAGCTATCCTCTGTATTTTTACTATAGGATTACTGTACTTGAGATTTAAAAACTCCATCCATCCATCTTAAAAGTAGCGTCACTGGTGTTATCTCGTCCTCAACTCTGTTAGAATAAACTACAATAAAACCTATTGGGGTGAAAATGTTACAAATTCCAAAAAAAGCAGCAAAAAATTAAAAGAAAACGTGGAGTTGAAACTCATATAGGAACTAAAATCAGTTTTAAGAATGGCCAGTGTGCAGGATTTAAAAGCGGTCAGTGCTTGTCAGGAAACACCGGGGGAAAGGGAGCTATTTATACAGGACGTATTACATCATTATGGCTAATACTTGGGTGATCCCCATCTGGTGAGAAAGGTCTCCAGAGCCCCGAAGTAGAGGTCAGGAGAGGAGAGAGACGCCGCTTCATCTCTGCATTACTATAACATAGGCCAGTAAATCCCCGCTTTCAGCGTGATACGATGTCGATTCACATTCAAGTTGCATTCAGGAACCAGCGATGGATATGAGACAAAATACTGTACTTTTACTGTGATTATTTACAGTGTTTAACTACACATCTCAACTCTTACATCTGGGATCGGAAAAAGGGCAGCGATTTTCCAATTACTGTCCACTTATGTTGGGAACAGTCAAGCACTATGAACATGTGAAATCATGGATAGATAGGTGGAGGGATGGATGGATGGATGGATGGAGGAGGGATAGATAGATAGATAGATAGATAGATAGAGATAGATAGATAGATGGATAAATAGATAGATAGATGGATAGATAGATAGATGGATAACTGGATGGGATAGATAGATAGATGGATAAATAGATAGATAGATGGATAGATAGATAGATGGATAAATAGATAGATAGATGGATAGATAGATAGATAGATAGATAGATAGATAGATAGATAGATAGATAGATAGATAGATAGATAGATGGTTAGATAGATAGATAGATAGATAGATAGATGGGCAGATGGATGGATGGATAGATAGAGAAAACATATAGACAGTGATAAAGATACAGCTTGAGATGGACAGATAAAGAAAGAGTGAGAGATGAAAGTGGTGAGAGAGATAGAGACGTGGGTTGGGGATATGTGCGAGCTGTTAGCAGCGGGAATCGTCGTCAGATTAGCGATTGACTTCAATTAGCGGCGAGCCGCGACTAAACAACTATTGTCAGTCTAGCGGCGGAGTCGAAGGCCATCGATTCACCAGCTTGTTCCATGCCATCTTGCGTGTGTGTGCGTGTGGGAGGGGCTTTTTCGGAGGAGGGGGGTCTCTGGGTTCGGGTGAAGAGTGGGGAGGTGGGGGACAGGGTGCGGGATCTGATTAGCGCGGCCTTTTCTGGTGCGAGTGCGCAGCTAAACGTCCATAAAGGTTGCTAATAAGGTTACGGGCGCGATGCGGATTTGAAAGGTCAGAATTGAACACGGAGGAAACGGAATGACGGGGGTTTTGCCGAATGTCAGAGAGAGAGATGGAGAGACAGGGAGAGAGAGAGAGAGAGAGAGAGAGAGAGTGGGAAATGGAGGGAGTGTGAGATGAAGACTGAGAGATTGAGATTGAGAGAGAGAGAGAGAGAGAGAGAGAGAGAGAATGGACAAATGGTAAAAGTGAGAGAAGAGCTGGGAAAGAGAAGGAGAGCGAAGAACAGATAAAGAGATAAAGTGAGGAGCGGAGGAGAATGAAGAAAGAAAGATAAAATGAAGGATGAACAATGAAGGGAAAGTTGTCACATAGACAGATGGATAGAATGAGTAAGACGATAAAATGTGTGTGCATGTGTGAGAGTGGGGGAGAGAAGAGGAGTGACTGAGGTAGAGGAGGAGGGAAGGGAGAAGAAGAAAAGAGAGAGTGAGGGAAAGAGAAAGGGAGGGAGGTCAAGATAGAGAAGTATGAAGAAAATTGAAAACTGAGAGGAGAGGGAGATGAAAGATAGAGAGATATGCAGGAGAGAGAGAGAGAGAGAATATGAAGAAAGAGAGAAAGAGCGAGACAATATGGAAAAACAGAGAGAGAGAAGATAAGAAGAAAGAGAGCGAGAATATGAAGTAGAGGAAAAAAGAATATAAAGAGACACAACGAGCGAGAGAATAAGAAGAGACAGGGAAAATATGAAAGAGAGAGAGAAAGAGAGAGAATAAGATGAAAGAGAGAGAGAGAGAATAAGGAGAGAGAAAATGAGAGAGAATAAGATGAAAGAGAGAGTGAATAAGGAGAGAGAAAATGAGAGAGAATAAGATGAAAGAGAGAGAATATGAAGTAGAAAAAGAAAGAATATGAAGAGAGAGAGCAAGCGAGAGAAGAAGAAGAAGAGAGAGAGAGAGAGAGAGAGAGAGAGAGAGAGAGAGGACGTGATGAAGAGAGAGCAAGAGAGAGCTCACCAGAAAGAGAGAGATGCATGGAGAGATAGAAGGAAAGAGAAGGAGATAAAGAATGATAGAGAAATATGATGAGGGAGAAAGATGATGAGCGAAAGTCAACAGAATGTGTAATGATAGAGCTGTAAAGAGAGAGAGAGAGAGAGGGAGAGAGAGGGAGAAATAGAGGCAGAGAAAATACAGCCAGGGATAAAGATAGAGCATGAGATGGAGAGAGAGAGAGAGAGAGAGAGAGAGGGGCGCAGGGGAAGAGCAGCCTGCAGCGAGTGTCTGAACGATAGAGAGGTGAAGGCATCTGTCGTTCTCCGGCTGACGCTGCTGAGATCTGATTGGAGGTGAGATGCGGAGAGGGAAGGAGTGATGCAACCCCACGCAAACACCGACGCCGTATCCGCCGTATCCGCGCCGACCAAACATCCCGCCCGCTGTCACGGCAACGCCACGGATGCAAGGTTTTCAGTTTGTTGCGCTCTGCCTCAATCGTCCTCTGGCCCGCGTCACAACACGGTCACCTGGTGCTGGTTTCAAACAGATCAATCAACACTAAGTAGTGCTGAAGTAGTAACTTAGTGCTAAATGAGTTTAATCTGCGTTGTTGTGTGCTCCCTCACTAACCAAGCACGAAATTAACCCTTTACAACCCAATCTCCCACACGCAAAAACGTAAATGTTCACTCACCTCACTACACTACTGTACTGTACTTTCATAGATGAAGTAAGTGAATGTGAGTAGGTGAGTGAGTGATTGTCCTTGTGAACACAGCACACCACAGTTGCACTGCATTTGACCCTTCCGTGAAGGAGCAGTGGGCAGCTGTTATGGGCAGCACCTGGAGAGCAGTGCTTGGTGACGGTACCTTGCTCATGAGTACCTCAGTAGTACCTTTACTAATGTGGGACTTGAACTAGTAACCCTCCAATCATCAGGTGAACTCCCTAAACATTGCACTACAGACAGACAGATAGACAGATAGATATAGATAGAAGGATGGATAGATAGATAGATAGATAGATAGATAGATAGATAGATAGA
>JAVGVS010002497.1:0-11430 GCA_032718565.1 Distichodus sexfasciatus
AGGTTACGGTTACCAGCATTTATCCTACACATTAGTGAAACGTGGCCGGTCTTGAAATGTGACCCTCCACGGCAAAACCAGTCGCTTGTCGCAATGGAGGTTTCCGAGAAAAACGACCGTTTATGTTGCGTGGGGTAAAATTTTGGATTTTTTGTTTTAAGTGTTTTGAAACGGTGGAAGGTCTATACTGTACTGTGGTGAATTTTTTTTGCTGAAAAACCTACCCTTTCCATCCTAAAAACGTGACTTTCTTGAGGCGAGGAATTCAATTTCAACGGAATGTTAAAAGTTTCTGTTTTGACCGCTCTACTCCAATATTTACGGTAAATCCACTGGTTGACTAGCGTGAAGATATTTCTCCGGAATCCATCTTCGTCTCCCAAGTTCAGTTAACCTAACGCAGGTAGGCTATCGTGTGGCTGTGAATGCAGCGTAGACTACCGTAAATACAAGTGTAGCCGCGACCGCACAAAGCGTCTGTGGAAAGTGCTACGTCATGGTCAACTTCAAAGGCAGATTTCTCCGTTTCTCACTTGCCATGACAGGAGAAACCCGACTCCTTTGAATGTTGATATCTCAGTCATATGTCGTCTGACGCATTTGATATAGGTATCTTTGATTTATGCCCTTTCATGAAAACATAATAACTCAATTTTGAAACTTTGCGACAAGCGACTGGTTTTGCCGTGGAGGGTCACAAATGCCTTGAACAGTTGACTCCAGGTAGCGGTGGAGGCAGTATTTTACAGGTTGGGTTACAAATGACATTTTAGAAAAAAGATATCAGATATGCATGGAGATCTCTGCATTTGACCCATCTGTGACAGAGCATTGGGCATCTGACATAGGCAGCATCCGGGGACAGCACCTTTCTGTTGAGTACCTCAGCTGATGTAACAGTTAAAGCCAAGACCTTCAGAAAAACCTCTGCTTGTTTGTAGGCACGGACGGGGTTCGAACCCGTGATCTTCGGTTTACGAGACCGACGCCTTACCACTTGGCCACCGCGCCTCACACAAAGCAGTTCAGCTATTGACTCATTCATGGGTGAAGCCTATAACTAATGCTGTTGTACATTGTTTTGTCAGTTAAATGGTTTCAACTAGTATTTGGCAGTAAATGGATCTATGATGAGCCATATAATACATAAACGTCAGCTGGTTTGAATCCAAACCGTAAAGGTACCACTGAGGTACTATGAGCAGTAATAGCATCACTTTTAAAAAAGTAATTAGTTATAGTTACTTCTACAGTTACTTAACTGAGTTACAGCATTATAAATGTAACTAGTAACCAGGAAAAGTAACTACATTTTTTAAATGTTCAAATAGTTTTAAAATTGATTTCCAATTTAATGGAACTTAAACTCAACTGTATGTTCAATTATGACATAGGTCTGAATATTAAATATGCTAATGAACAAAATCCATTTAAATCATTAAACATATTTAATATTCAGTTTACAGAATAAAACATTAATTCAAAATATTGCCTACTAAACTACACTATTTTATTGTTGCTATGGGCCAATGTGAGACAAGATACCTATCCCATTTAATATATTACTGTCGATATTACCATTACTATGTTTATAATAGCAGAACAATTAAACACAATAGATGCTTTAGAATGTTTGATATTTATTACACCAGAACCGTCAGTTTTGTAGTGCAATTAGATCAATTCCAACTGTCACATACAACTTCAGACATTTTAGACAGCTGATGACGCGGCTTTTTGTCTCCTTGAAGCGGTTGAGCTCACTAGCCGCACTCCAAGCAACTGTTACTAACACTGGTTTCTTGACCACTACTTTTAGAAACAGACGATGAGAGAAGCTTCATCAAAGTCAAAGTAAACTGTACTGTCATCTCTGCTATATGCTGTACAGATATACAGAGAGACGAGACGACGTTGCTCCAGTTTACACAATGCAACAAGAATTAGAGAACAAAGAACAGCTAGGGCACATGGAATAAACACATAGAACACAAAATATACATTTAAAGCTAGAAATGTAGTATTAAATATACATTTTAAACTAGAACTAGAAGTAGAAAGAGAAATAAGTAGAGGCAGTGCAAAAGCAGTAAATCACCAGACCACAGCAGCATCTCTCTCTCTCTCTTAGCTGTGCACACCTGTGTTGTGAACCAGGACTTTTGTTGGCTCTAGTGCTGATGTACTTAGAATCCTAACCCCACCCTAATCCTAATCCTAACCCCAACGCTAGAAGTATTAACTGGTTAGTTGTGGTTGTAGCATTAAAATAATTTAGTTGGCAAATATTTTGTCAGTCAAATGTATTAACTATCACAAGGGCAATGTATTATAGCTTATCATAGATAATTTGCTTCCAAATACCAGTTAAAAACAATTTAACAGACAAAATATTTTACGACGGAATTATTTATACGCTCCAGCCGCGACTAATCAGTTGCTACCTCTGCCTTTGTCATAAGGTGTGGTGGCCAAGTGGAAAGGTGTTGGTCTTGTAAACCGAACATCGCGGGTTCGAGTCCCGGCCTGCAAGGTTTCACGTTTGGATATGACAGAATCAAGTCTTAGATTGGTTTCAAATGTGGTTATTTCTTGGAGAGAAAAAAAAACCTAAGTTGATGCAAACTCTGTAAAGCAGAACTGTTTCACTGCAGCGGTGATTGTGATCTCCGAAAGCGCAGGCACCTTAAGCTGTGATGTCTGGATGGCTTTTAAAGTTTTAGTCAGTTAAGCTGGTACGTGGCCTTGTCTTATAGACCCTTTATTTTCAACTTCATAATTTTCGTTATAATGTTGATAAAACCGCTATGCTTAGAGAGAAGAAGACGAAGATACTTAATTTGTTATATTGAACAAGGTCGTCATGATGGAATGTGACCTCACATGGACCTCATCCAGCCTGAGACTTAGATCTGTAGACTGTAGGCACGGACGGAGTTCGAACCCGCAGTTGTAAACTGTGTGACCCCTGCATTTGGCCTCAGTAGCACCAGTACTCAGTCGACTACCAAAATAATCTTTAACTACTGCCCTGAAGTTGTGTTACTTTGTGTTGTGTGGTGTTCATACTATGACAAATAGTCACTCACGGTCATTTAATTTGACCCTCATTTTATCCATATTTGAATGTGTACATTGTTACCAAGGCAAGAAACTCAAAGGACTGGATTTCTTTTTATACATGGAATTTTACTGTAATTCACTTTCAATATTTTCATAGTTTACAAACAGTTTGTGGTTACTATTTTTAAAACCTGCAAATGGTGCTACTGGACAGGTTACAAGTTACCAGCATTTATCCTGCCACATTAGTGAAACGTACGGTCTTGAATGACCTCCACGCAAAACTAGTCATTGTCGCAGTGGAGGTTTTCGAGAAAAATGACGGTTTATGTTGCGTGGGGTAAAATTTTGGATTTTTTGTTTTAAGTGTTTTGAAACAGTGGAAGGTCTATATTGTACCAGTAGAATAAATTTAGCTGAAAAACCTACCCTTTCCATCCTAAAAACATGACTTTCTTTTGGAGGCGAGGAATTCAATTCCAGCGAACAGCAAAGTTTCTTGTTTTGACCGCTTTACTTCAATATTACGTACATCCACTGGTTGACTAGCGTGAAGATATTTCCTAACCATCTTCCGTTCAGCACCTTAACGTGTAGGCTATCCGCGGTGGCTGTGAATGCAGCGAGATTACCGTAAATAAGTGTAGCCGACCGCACCAAGGGTTCAGAGTAAGCCGATATCAACTTTAACGGCAGATTTTCGCTTTCACTTCTGCTGCGACAGGGATGAACAGTTGACTCCAGGTAGCGGTGGAGGCAGTATTTACAGGTTGCTATAAATGACATTTTAGAAAAAAGATATCAGATATGCATGAGGATCTCTGCATTTGACCCATCTATGACGGAGCACTGGGCATCTGACACAGGCAGCATCCGGGGACAGTACCTTTCTGTTGAGTACCTCAGCTGATGTAACAGTTAAAGCCAAGACCTTCAGAAAAACCTCTGCTTGTTTGTAGGCACAGACGGGGTTCGAACCCGTGATCTTCGGTTTACGAGAGACCGACGCCTGCACCACTTACAATCAAGGCCTCACGTAGTTCAGCTATTGGACTATTCATGGAGGAAGCCTATAAATAATGCTGTTAAAATATTATTTTGGTCAGCTAAATGTTTCAACTATATTTGGCAGTAAATGATCTATGATAAGCTATAATACATAAAAGTGGGTTGAACTTCCAAATCAAAGGTACCACTGAGGTACTCATGAGCAGTGTTGGGCACGTTACTTTAAAAAAGTAATTAGTTATAGTTACTTCTACAGTTACTTAACTGAGTTACAGCATTATAAATGTAACTAGTAACCAGAAAAAGTAACTACATTTTTAAATGTTCAAATATTTTTGAAAAATTTTGATTTCCCAATTAATGGAACTTTAAACCTAATCTGTATGTTCAATTATTTATTAAAATTGAATATTAAATATGTTGAATGAACTAAATCCATTTAAATCATTAAAACACATTAATATTCAGTTTTTATAATAAAACATTAATCTAAAAATATTGCCTCACTAAACTACACTATTTTATTGTTGCTAAATAATGAGACAAGATACTATCCCATTTAATATATTATCAAGTCGATATTACCATATTACTATGCTATATTAGCAGAACAATTAAACACAATAGATGCTTTTAGAATGTTTGATATTTATTACACCGGCATCCGCTAGTTTTGTAGTGCAAATTAGACTTAATCTAACTGTCACATACAACTTTAGGACATTTTGGACAGCTTGACGGCTTTTGTTCCTTTTAGCTGGGTTTATCACGTTAGCCGCACCTGGGTTGGACTGTTACCAACACTGGTTTTCTTGACCACTAGTTTTGTAAAAATGTGACGATGAGAGAAGCTTCATCAAAGTCAAAGTAAACTTTACTGTCATCTCTGCTATATGCTGTACAGATATATGAGATTTGCATACCCATTTTACACAATGCAACAAGAAAGAGACTGTTGTTGAAGCACATGGAATAAACACATAGAACACAAAATACACATTTAAAGTTAGAATGTGGGTATTAAAGAAATTTAAACTAGAACTAGAAGTAGAAAGAGAAATAAGTAGAGGCAGTGCAAAAGTTAAAATTAGACCAGACCACAAAGCAGCATCTCTTATTGTGCACACCTGTGTTGTGAACCAGGACTTTTTGTTGGCTCTAGTGCTGATGTACTTTAGGAACCCTAACCCTAATCCTAATCCTAACCCTAACCCTAATCCTAATCCTAACCCCAACGCTAGAAGTATTGACTGGTGTTAGTCGTGGTTGTGGCATTAAAATAATTTAGTTGGCAACATTTTGTCAGTCAAATGTATTAACTATCACAAGGGCAATGTATTATATTTATCATAGATAATTTGGTTTCCAAATACCAGTTAAAAACAATTTAACAGACAAAATATTTTATGACGGAATTATTTATATGCTCCAGCCGCGACTAATCAGTTGCTACCTCTGCCTTTGTCATAAAGTGTGGTGGCCAAGTGGAAAGGTGTTGGTCTTATAAATCGTGGGTTCGAGTCCCGCCTGTGCCTACGTTCTGAATATTGTAACTTCAAGTCTTAGATTGGTCAAAATGTGACTATTTTTGGAGAGAAAAAAAACCCCAAGTTGATGCAAACTCTGTAAAACAGAACTGTTTCACTGCAGCGGTGATTGTGATCTCCTAAAGCGCAGGCATCTTAAGATGTGATGTCTGGAAGTTTTAGTCAGTTAAGCTGGTACGTGGCCTTATCTTATAGACCCTTTATTTTCAACTTGCTAATTTTCGTGTTATAATGTTGATGTTCGCTTTATGCTCAGAGAGAAGAAGACGACGTGAAGATACGTGATTGATTTGGTTATATTGGAACAAGGTCACATGACGGAATGTGACCTCACATGGACCCTATCCAGCCTCCGAGACCTCTAGATCTGTAGACTGTAGGCACGACGGAGTTCGAACTCCAGAAGCAAACTGTGTGACCCCTGCATTTGGCCTCAGTAGCACTAGTACTCAGTCAACTACCAAATAATCTTAATCACTGCCCCAGTTGCTTACCAGGTTGTGTGTACCCACCAGACAAATAGTCACCACGTCATTTAATTTTTAATTCCTGTTTATCCATTTGAATGTGTACATTGTTACCAAGGCAAGAACTCAAAGGACTGATTTCTTTTATACATGGAATTTTACTGTAATTCACTTTCAATATTGTCTCATAGTTTAAGAACAGTTTTGTGGTTACTATTTTTAAACCTGCAAATGGGAAAAATAATGTGTCATGGTTACCAAAGCATTTATCCTACACATGGAATGGCCTTCCACGGCAAAACCAGTCGCTTGTCGCAACGGAGGTTTCAGAGAAAAACGATCGCTTATGTTGCGTGGGGTAAAATTTTGGATTTTTTGTTTTTAGTGTTTTGAAACAGTGGAAGGTCTATACTGTAGTGTTGTGAATAAATTTAGCTGAAAAACTTACCTTTACCATCCTAAAAACATGACTTTCTTGAGGTGAGGAATTCAATTCCCAATATTTACGGTAAATCCACTGGTTGACTAGCGTGAAGATATTTCTCTGGAATCCATCTTCGTCTCCCAAGTTCAGTTAACCTAACGCAGGTAGGCTATCCGTGTGGCTGTGAATGCAGCGTAGACTACCGTAAATACAAGTGTAGCCGCGACCGCACAAAGCGTCTGTGAGTGCTACGTCGATGGTCAACTTCAAAGGCAGATTTCTCCGTTTCTCACTTGCCATGACAGGAGAAACCCGACTCATTTGAATGTTGATATCTCAGTCATATGTTGTCCGATTCATTTGATATAGGTATCTTGATTTATGCCCTTTCATGAAAACATAATAACTCAATTTTGAAACTTTGCGACAAGCGACTGGTTTTGCCGTGGAGGGTCACAAATGCCTTGAACAGTTGACTCCAGGTAGCGGTGGAGGCAGTATTTTACAGGTTGGGTTACAAATGACATTTTAGAAAAAAGATATCAGATATGCATGAGGATCTCTGCATTTGACCCATCTGTGACGGAGCATTGGGCATCTGACATAGGCAGCATCCGGGGACAGTACCTTTCTGTTGAGTACCTGTTGATGTAACAGTTAAAGCCAAGACCTTGAGAAAATCTCGTCTTGTTTGTAGGCACAGACGGGGTTTGAACCCGTGATCTTCGGTTTACGAGACCGACGCCTTACCACTTGGCCACCGCGCCTCACGTGACGTGGTCCAGCTATTGACTCGTTCATGGGTGAAGCCTATAAATAATGCTGCTGTACATTGTTTTGTCAGTTAAATGGTTTCAACTAGTATTTGGCAGTAAATGATCTATGATAAGCTATAATACATAAAGGTCGCTGGTTTGAATCCCAAACCGGTAAAGGTACCACTGAGGTACTCATGAGCAATGTTGGGCACGTTACTTTAAAAAAGTAATTAGTTACAGTTACTTCTACAGTTACTTAACTGAGTTACAGCATTATAAAAGTAACTAGTAACCAGGAAAAGTAAATACATTTTTTAAATGTTCAAATATGTCAAATATTTTGATTTCCCACTTGTATGTGGCTTGTATGTGGATTTCCCAACTGTATGTTCAATTATGTATAATAAAACTGAATATTTAATATGTTTAATGAATGAAATGGATAATTAATAGAATAAAATTTTAATCCATTTTAAAATATTGCTCACTAAACTACACTATTTTATTGTTGCTGTGGGCCAATGTGAGACAAGACACCCATCAAATTTAATATATTACTGTAGATATTACCATTACTATGTTTATAATAGCAGAACAATTAAACACAATAGATGCTTTAGAATGTTTGATATTTATTACACCAGAACCGTCAGTTTTTGTAGTGCAAATTAGATCAATCTAACTGTCACACACAACTTCAGACATTTTAGACAGCTTGGATGACGTGGCTTTGTCTCCTTCTTTGCCATCGGAGGTCACATTAGCCGCACCTGGGTTTGGACTGTTATCAACACTAGCGTTCTTGACCACTAGTTTTGTAGAAAAGCAACAATGAGAGAAGCTTCATCAGATTAGAACTGCTTACGCCAGACGTAGAGAAACATCTCTGCTTCCTGTGGGCCATGTTCCACGTTGTGCTGCATGTCTTACCTCTTCTGCTCAAGTCTGCACACAATAACTGTAATAAAAGTAATAGAAATAGGAACAAATAATAAAAGAAAAGTGAAAGAAGTGTTTTAATTGAAATTAGAACAAAACAGAAAGCTGTATTAACTATTATGAGGGCTATGTATTAAAGCTTATCATAGATAAATTATTTCCAGATACTAGTTAAAAGCCATTTAACAGACAAAATATTTCACGATGGAATTACTTATATGCTCCAGCCACGACTAACCAGTTAATACCTCTGTGCTTGTTGTAAGGTGCGGTGGCCAAGTGGTAAGGCGTTGGTCTTGTAAACCAAAGATCACGGGTTCAAGTCCCGTCCGCGCCTACGTTCTGAATGTTGTAGCTTCAAGCCTTGGCTCAGTCTGGATGCTACTATTTTGTGGCGCAGTAAAAAAACATAAGTTGACACAGACTCTGTAAAGCTGAATTAATTCACAGCAGTGGTTCGTGAACATCTAAAATGCAGGCACCTTAAGCCGTGATGTTTGCTCTGGGTGGGTTTAAAAGGTGTAGTCAGTTAAGCTGGTGCATGGCCTTATCTTGTAGACCATTTATCTTCAACTTGCTATAATGTTTGTGTTGTAATGTTGATGTTCACGTTATGCTCAGAGAGAAGTCCTGGTCAGGAGTGTGAACAGAAGTGGACTGAGAACAAAGCCCTGAGGAGCTCCTGTGCTCAGTCTGATGGTGCTGGAAATGTTGTCGCTGATTCGGATGGACTGAGGCTTCTCTGACAGGAAATCCAGTATCCAGTTGCAAAGTGAGGTGCTCAGTCCCAATCCGCTCAGTTTCACACACAATTTTTGGGGAATGATGGTGTTGAATGCCAAACTAAAGTCTATGAACAGCAATCTACCATAAGAGTCTTTATTGTCCAAGTGAGAGAGGGAAAGGTGAAGTGCAGTGGATACGGCATCCTCAGTTGACCTGTTTGTGCGATAGGCAAAGTGCAGCGGGTCTGGTGAGTGGGGGAGGTTGCTTTTCACCTGTGCCATGACAAGTCTCTCAAAGCACTTCATGGTGATGGGGGTCAGAGTGATGGGACAGTAGTCATTCAGGCAGGAAACTGAAGATTTCTTTGGCACTGGGATGATGATGGTGGATTTGAAACACACTGGGATGATCATCTGGCTCAGTGATGTGTTGAAGATGTCTGTGAAGACCTCGGGCAGCTGATCAGCACAGTCTCTGAGCACACTCTGGAATGTTGTCTGGACCGGCAGCCTTTCGTGGGTTGACCTTGCTGAAGGTTCTTCTCACGTCAGCTGCAGGCAGAGAGATGATCTGGTCGGTGATGGGAGGTGTGGCTTTCGTTGTGTATGTGTTGTTCAGTGCATCAAACCGTGCATAGAACTTGTTCAGCTCCTCAGGGAGTGTGGCGTCCCCCTCACAGCTGCTTGGTGCTGGCTTGTACTGAGTGACAGCCTGGATGCCCTGCCATAAGCTGCAAGAGTCTTTTGTGTCATTGAAGTGGTTCTGGATCTTTTTTGCGTGTGCTTGCTTTGCTTGTCGGATGGAGCGAGAGAGGTTAGCTCTGGCTGTTCTGAGAGCAGCTTTATTCCCAGACTGGAAAGAAGCAACTGTCTTTCTTAGCACTTCTTGATGTAGCAGATCACAGATTCTGCAAACTCGTCCAGATTAACAAAGCCGTGGTACGTCGCCGCCTGTTTGAAAACATTCCAGTCCAGGCACTCTAAACAGTCCTGGAGTGCTGAGACAGCTCCACTGGGCCAGACTCTGATGGATCTCCTGGCAGGGCTTGTGCATTTCAGCAGCGTTGAGCATGCGGGCAGCAGCATCACTGTAGCATGATCAGAAAAAACGATGTGAGGGCACGCTGCTGCTTTGTAGGCACCACGCACATTGGTGTAGACTTTATCCAGGCAGTTCTCCCCCCTCGTAGCAAAGTCGGTCTTGTAAACCGAAGATCATGGGTTCGAGTCCCATCCATGCCTACATTCTGAAAGTTGTAGCTTCAAGTCTTGGTTTGGTCAACATGCTACTATTTCTTGGAGAAATAAAAAAAAACAACTTGATGAAGACTCAGAACCTATTTCACTGCAGCAGTTCCTGATCGCCTAAAACGCAGGCACCTTAAGCTGTGATGTCTGCTCTGGATGGCTTTTAAAGTTTTAGTCAGTTAAGCTGGTACGTGGCCTTATCTTGTAGACCCTTTATTTTCAATTTGCTATAATTTTAGTGTTATAATGTTGATGTTCGCTTTATGCTCAGAGAGAAGAAGACACGTGAATTGTTATATTGAACCAGGCATCATGATGAAATGTGACCTCACATGAACCTCAACCAGCCTGAGACTTAGATCTGTAGACTGTAGCCACAGACAGAGTTCAAACCCGCAATTTTCGGTTTACGAGACCAATGCCTTACCATTTGGCCACCGCACCTTACAGTAAAGGTAGAGGTATTAACTGGTTAGTCATGGCTGGAGCATATAAATAATTCAGTCTGAAAATATTTTGTCTTTTAAATGGTTTTAACTGGTATTTGGAAACAAATTATCTATGATAAGCTATAATACGTAGCCCTCGTGATAGTTAATACATTTGACTGACAAAATATTTGACAACGAAATTATTTTAATGCTACACCCACAACTAACTAGTTAATTCTTACCGTGTTCAAATAAAGCGCAGTTGCGAAGTGGAAAGGCGTCGGTTGTGTAAACCAAAGATCACAGGTTTGTCAGTAAATTATCCATGATAAGTGAGTAATTGGTGGTCAATGTGAACACACCACGGCACAGCACACAGTGCACCACAACAAAATGTGACCTCTGTATTTGACCTATCCATGAAAGAGCAGTGGGCAGTGCCCAGGGAGCAGTGCTTGGGGACGGTACCTTGCTCAGTGGTACCTTTACTGTGCATCACAATGAAATGTGACCTCTGCATATGGCCTCAGTAGCACCAGCACTCAGTCAACTACCAAAATAATCTTTAACTACAGCGCTGAAGTTGTGTTACTTTGTGTTGTGTGGTGTGTTCACTATGACAAATAGTCACTCACGGTCATTTAATTTTGACCCTCATTTTATCCATTTGAATGTGTACATTGTTACCAAGGCAAGAACTCAAAGGACTGATTTCTTTTATACATGGAATTTTACTGTAATTCACTTTCAATATTTTCTCATGGTTTAAGAACAGTTTTGTGGTTATCATTTTTAACATTGTAAATGGTGCTACTGACAG
>JAVGVS010002498.1:0-11427 GCA_032718565.1 Distichodus sexfasciatus
AGGTTACGGTTACCAGCATTTATCCTACACATTAGTGAAACGTGGCCGGTCTTGAAATGTGACCCTCCACGGCAAAACCAGTCGCTTGTCGCAATGGAGGTTTCCGAGAAAAACGACCGTTTATGTTGCGTGGGGTAAAATTTTGGATTTTTTGTTTTAAGTGTTTTGAAACGGTGGAAGGTCTATACTGTACTGTGGTGAATTTTTTTTGCTGAAAAACCTACCCTTTCCATCCTAAAAACGTGACTTTCTTGAGGCGAGGAATTCAATTTCAACGGAATGTTAAAAGTTTCTGTTTTGACCGCTCTACTCCAATATTTACGGTAAATCCACTGGTTGACTAGCGTGAAGATATTTCTCCGGAATCCATCTTCGTCTCCCAAGTTCAGTTAACCTAACGCAGGTAGGCTATCGTGTGGCTGTGAATGCAGCGTAGACTACCGTAAATACAAGTGTAGCCGCGACCGCACAAAGCGTCTGTGGAAAGTGCTACGTCATGGTCAACTTCAAAGGCAGATTTCTCCGTTTCTCACTTGCCATGACAGGAGAAACCCGACTCCTTTGAATGTTGATATCTCAGTCATATGTCGTCTGACGCATTTGATATAGGTATCTTTGATTTATGCCCTTTCATGAAAACATAATAACTCAATTTTGAAACTTTGCGACAAGCGACTGGTTTTGCCGTGGAGGGTCACAAATGCCTTGAACAGTTGACTCCAGGTAGCGGTGGAGGCAGTATTTTACAGGTTGGGTTACAAATGACATTTTAGAAAAAAGATATCAGATATGCATGGAGATCTCTGCATTTGACCCATCTGTGACAGAGCATTGGGCATCTGACATAGGCAGCATCCGGGGACAGCACCTTTCTGTTGAGTACCTCAGCTGATGTAACAGTTAAAGCCAAGACCTTCAGAAAAACCTCTGCTTGTTTGTAGGCACGGACGGGGTTCGAACCCGTGATCTTCGGTTTACGAGACCGACGCCTTACCACTTGGCCACCGCGCCTCACACAAAGCAGTTCAGCTATTGACTCATTCATGGGTGAAGCCTATAACTAATGCTGTTGTACATTGTTTTGTCAGTTAAATGGTTTCAACTAGTATTTGGCAGTAAATGGATCTATGATGAGCCATATAATACATAAACGTCAGCTGGTTTGAATCCAAACCGTAAAGGTACCACTGAGGTACTATGAGCAGTAATAGCATCACTTTTAAAAAAGTAATTAGTTATAGTTACTTCTACAGTTACTTAACTGAGTTACAGCATTATAAATGTAACTAGTAACCAGGAAAAGTAACTACATTTTTTAAATGTTCAAATAGTTTTAAAATTGATTTCCAATTTAATGGAACTTAAACTCAACTGTATGTTCAATTATGACATAGGTCTGAATATTAAATATGCTAATGAACAAAATCCATTTAAATCATTAAACATATTTAATATTCAGTTTACAGAATAAAACATTAATTCAAAATATTGCCTACTAAACTACACTATTTTATTGTTGCTATGGGCCAATGTGAGACAAGATACCTATCCCATTTAATATATTACTGTCGATATTACCATTACTATGTTTATAATAGCAGAACAATTAAACACAATAGATGCTTTAGAATGTTTGATATTTATTACACCAGAACCGTCAGTTTTGTAGTGCAATTAGATCAATTCCAACTGTCACATACAACTTCAGACATTTTAGACAGCTGATGACGCGGCTTTTTGTCTCCTTGAAGCGGTTGAGCTCACTAGCCGCACTCCAAGCAACTGTTACTAACACTGGTTTCTTGACCACTACTTTTAGAAACAGACGATGAGAGAAGCTTCATCAAAGTCAAAGTAAACTGTACTGTCATCTCTGCTATATGCTGTACAGATATACAGAGAGACGAGACGACGTTGCTCCAGTTTACACAATGCAACAAGAATTAGAGAACAAAGAACAGCTAGGGCACATGGAATAAACACATAGAACACAAAATATACATTTAAAGCTAGAAATGTAGTATTAAATATACATTTTAAACTAGAACTAGAAGTAGAAAGAGAAATAAGTAGAGGCAGTGCAAAAGCAGTAAATCACCAGACCACAGCAGCATCTCTCTCTCTCTCTTAGCTGTGCACACCTGTGTTGTGAACCAGGACTTTTGTTGGCTCTAGTGCTGATGTACTTAGAATCCTAACCCCACCCTAATCCTAATCCTAACCCCAACGCTAGAAGTATTAACTGGTTAGTTGTGGTTGTAGCATTAAAATAATTTAGTTGGCAAATATTTTGTCAGTCAAATGTATTAACTATCACAAGGGCAATGTATTATAGCTTATCATAGATAATTTGCTTCCAAATACCAGTTAAAAACAATTTAACAGACAAAATATTTTACGACGGAATTATTTATACGCTCCAGCCGCGACTAATCAGTTGCTACCTCTGCCTTTGTCATAAGGTGTGGTGGCCAAGTGGAAAGGTGTTGGTCTTGTAAACCGAACATCGCGGGTTCGAGTCCCGGCCTGCAAGGTTTCACGTTTGGATATGACAGAATCAAGTCTTAGATTGGTTTCAAATGTGGTTATTTCTTGGAGAGAAAAAAAAACCTAAGTTGATGCAAACTCTGTAAAGCAGAACTGTTTCACTGCAGCGGTGATTGTGATCTCCGAAAGCGCAGGCACCTTAAGCTGTGATGTCTGGATGGCTTTTAAAGTTTTAGTCAGTTAAGCTGGTACGTGGCCTTGTCTTATAGACCCTTTATTTTCAACTTCATAATTTTCGTTATAATGTTGATAAAACCGCTATGCTTAGAGAGAAGAAGACGAAGATACTTAATTTGTTATATTGAACAAGGTCGTCATGATGGAATGTGACCTCACATGGACCTCATCCAGCCTGAGACTTAGATCTGTAGACTGTAGGCACGGACGGAGTTCGAACCCGCAGTTGTAAACTGTGTGACCCCTGCATTTGGCCTCAGTAGCACCAGTACTCAGTCGACTACCAAAATAATCTTTAACTACTGCCCTGAAGTTGTGTTACTTTGTGTTGTGTGGTGTTCATACTATGACAAATAGTCACTCACGGTCATTTAATTTGACCCTCATTTTATCCATATTTGAATGTGTACATTGTTACCAAGGCAAGAAACTCAAAGGACTGGATTTCTTTTTATACATGGAATTTTACTGTAATTCACTTTCAATATTTTCATAGTTTACAAACAGTTTGTGGTTACTATTTTTAAAACCTGCAAATGGTGCTACTGGACAGGTTACAAGTTACCAGCATTTATCCTGCCACATTAGTGAAACGTACGGTCTTGAATGACCTCCACGCAAAACTAGTCATTGTCGCAGTGGAGGTTTTCGAGAAAAATGACGGTTTATGTTGCGTGGGGTAAAATTTTGGATTTTTTGTTTTAAGTGTTTTGAAACAGTGGAAGGTCTATATTGTACCAGTAGAATAAATTTAGCTGAAAAACCTACCCTTTCCATCCTAAAAACATGACTTTCTTTTGGAGGCGAGGAATTCAATTCCAGCGAACAGCAAAGTTTCTTGTTTTGACCGCTTTACTTCAATATTACGTACATCCACTGGTTGACTAGCGTGAAGATATTTCCTAACCATCTTCCGTTCAGCACCTTAACGTGTAGGCTATCCGCGGTGGCTGTGAATGCAGCGAGATTACCGTAAATAAGTGTAGCCGACCGCACCAAGGGTTCAGAGTAAGCCGATATCAACTTTAACGGCAGATTTTCGCTTTCACTTCTGCTGCGACAGGGATGAACAGTTGACTCCAGGTAGCGGTGGAGGCAGTATTTACAGGTTGCTATAAATGACATTTTAGAAAAAAGATATCAGATATGCATGAGGATCTCTGCATTTGACCCATCTATGACGGAGCACTGGGCATCTGACACAGGCAGCATCCGGGGACAGTACCTTTCTGTTGAGTACCTCAGCTGATGTAACAGTTAAAGCCAAGACCTTCAGAAAAACCTCTGCTTGTTTGTAGGCACAGACGGGGTTCGAACCCGTGATCTTCGGTTTACGAGAGACCGACGCCTGCACCACTTACAATCAAGGCCTCACGTAGTTCAGCTATTGGACTATTCATGGAGGAAGCCTATAAATAATGCTGTTAAAATATTATTTTGGTCAGCTAAATGTTTCAACTATATTTGGCAGTAAATGATCTATGATAAGCTATAATACATAAAAGTGGGTTGAACTTCCAAATCAAAGGTACCACTGAGGTACTCATGAGCAGTGTTGGGCACGTTACTTTAAAAAAGTAATTAGTTATAGTTACTTCTACAGTTACTTAACTGAGTTACAGCATTATAAATGTAACTAGTAACCAGAAAAAGTAACTACATTTTTAAATGTTCAAATATTTTTGAAAAATTTTGATTTCCCAATTAATGGAACTTTAAACCTAATCTGTATGTTCAATTATTTATTAAAATTGAATATTAAATATGTTGAATGAACTAAATCCATTTAAATCATTAAAACACATTAATATTCAGTTTTTATAATAAAACATTAATCTAAAAATATTGCCTCACTAAACTACACTATTTTATTGTTGCTAAATAATGAGACAAGATACTATCCCATTTAATATATTATCAAGTCGATATTACCATATTACTATGCTATATTAGCAGAACAATTAAACACAATAGATGCTTTTAGAATGTTTGATATTTATTACACCGGCATCCGCTAGTTTTGTAGTGCAAATTAGACTTAATCTAACTGTCACATACAACTTTAGGACATTTTGGACAGCTTGACGGCTTTTGTTCCTTTTAGCTGGGTTTATCACGTTAGCCGCACCTGGGTTGGACTGTTACCAACACTGGTTTTCTTGACCACTAGTTTTGTAAAAATGTGACGATGAGAGAAGCTTCATCAAAGTCAAAGTAAACTTTACTGTCATCTCTGCTATATGCTGTACAGATATATGAGATTTGCATACCCATTTTACACAATGCAACAAGAAAGAGACTGTTGTTGAAGCACATGGAATAAACACATAGAACACAAAATACACATTTAAAGTTAGAATGTGGGTATTAAAGAAATTTAAACTAGAACTAGAAGTAGAAAGAGAAATAAGTAGAGGCAGTGCAAAAGTTAAAATTAGACCAGACCACAAAGCAGCATCTCTTATTGTGCACACCTGTGTTGTGAACCAGGACTTTTTGTTGGCTCTAGTGCTGATGTACTTTAGGAACCCTAACCCTAATCCTAATCCTAACCCTAACCCTAATCCTAATCCTAACCCCAACGCTAGAAGTATTGACTGGTGTTAGTCGTGGTTGTGGCATTAAAATAATTTAGTTGGCAACATTTTGTCAGTCAAATGTATTAACTATCACAAGGGCAATGTATTATATTTATCATAGATAATTTGGTTTCCAAATACCAGTTAAAAACAATTTAACAGACAAAATATTTTATGACGGAATTATTTATATGCTCCAGCCGCGACTAATCAGTTGCTACCTCTGCCTTTGTCATAAAGTGTGGTGGCCAAGTGGAAAGGTGTTGGTCTTATAAATCGTGGGTTCGAGTCCCGCCTGTGCCTACGTTCTGAATATTGTAACTTCAAGTCTTAGATTGGTCAAAATGTGACTATTTTTGGAGAGAAAAAAAACCCCAAGTTGATGCAAACTCTGTAAAACAGAACTGTTTCACTGCAGCGGTGATTGTGATCTCCTAAAGCGCAGGCATCTTAAGATGTGATGTCTGGAAGTTTTAGTCAGTTAAGCTGGTACGTGGCCTTATCTTATAGACCCTTTATTTTCAACTTGCTAATTTTCGTGTTATAATGTTGATGTTCGCTTTATGCTCAGAGAGAAGAAGACGACGTGAAGATACGTGATTGATTTGGTTATATTGGAACAAGGTCACATGACGGAATGTGACCTCACATGGACCCTATCCAGCCTCCGAGACCTCTAGATCTGTAGACTGTAGGCACGACGGAGTTCGAACTCCAGAAGCAAACTGTGTGACCCCTGCATTTGGCCTCAGTAGCACTAGTACTCAGTCAACTACCAAATAATCTTAATCACTGCCCCAGTTGCTTACCAGGTTGTGTGTACCCACCAGACAAATAGTCACCACGTCATTTAATTTTTAATTCCTGTTTATCCATTTGAATGTGTACATTGTTACCAAGGCAAGAACTCAAAGGACTGATTTCTTTTATACATGGAATTTTACTGTAATTCACTTTCAATATTGTCTCATAGTTTAAGAACAGTTTTGTGGTTACTATTTTTAAACCTGCAAATGGGAAAAATAATGTGTCATGGTTACCAAAGCATTTATCCTACACATGGAATGGCCTTCCACGGCAAAACCAGTCGCTTGTCGCAACGGAGGTTTCAGAGAAAAACGATCGCTTATGTTGCGTGGGGTAAAATTTTGGATTTTTTGTTTTTAGTGTTTTGAAACAGTGGAAGGTCTATACTGTAGTGTTGTGAATAAATTTAGCTGAAAAACTTACCTTTACCATCCTAAAAACATGACTTTCTTGAGGTGAGGAATTCAATTCCCAATATTTACGGTAAATCCACTGGTTGACTAGCGTGAAGATATTTCTCTGGAATCCATCTTCGTCTCCCAAGTTCAGTTAACCTAACGCAGGTAGGCTATCCGTGTGGCTGTGAATGCAGCGTAGACTACCGTAAATACAAGTGTAGCCGCGACCGCACAAAGCGTCTGTGAGTGCTACGTCGATGGTCAACTTCAAAGGCAGATTTCTCCGTTTCTCACTTGCCATGACAGGAGAAACCCGACTCATTTGAATGTTGATATCTCAGTCATATGTTGTCCGATTCATTTGATATAGGTATCTTGATTTATGCCCTTTCATGAAAACATAATAACTCAATTTTGAAACTTTGCGACAAGCGACTGGTTTTGCCGTGGAGGGTCACAAATGCCTTGAACAGTTGACTCCAGGTAGCGGTGGAGGCAGTATTTTACAGGTTGGGTTACAAATGACATTTTAGAAAAAAGATATCAGATATGCATGAGGATCTCTGCATTTGACCCATCTGTGACGGAGCATTGGGCATCTGACATAGGCAGCATCCGGGGACAGTACCTTTCTGTTGAGTACCTGTTGATGTAACAGTTAAAGCCAAGACCTTGAGAAAATCTCGTCTTGTTTGTAGGCACAGACGGGGTTTGAACCCGTGATCTTCGGTTTACGAGACCGACGCCTTACCACTTGGCCACCGCGCCTCACGTGACGTGGTCCAGCTATTGACTCGTTCATGGGTGAAGCCTATAAATAATGCTGCTGTACATTGTTTTGTCAGTTAAATGGTTTCAACTAGTATTTGGCAGTAAATGATCTATGATAAGCTATAATACATAAAGGTCGCTGGTTTGAATCCCAAACCGGTAAAGGTACCACTGAGGTACTCATGAGCAATGTTGGGCACGTTACTTTAAAAAAGTAATTAGTTACAGTTACTTCTACAGTTACTTAACTGAGTTACAGCATTATAAAAGTAACTAGTAACCAGGAAAAGTAAATACATTTTTTAAATGTTCAAATATGTCAAATATTTTGATTTCCCACTTGTATGTGGCTTGTATGTGGATTTCCCAACTGTATGTTCAATTATGTATAATAAAACTGAATATTTAATATGTTTAATGAATGAAATGGATAATTAATAGAATAAAATTTTAATCCATTTTAAAATATTGCTCACTAAACTACACTATTTTATTGTTGCTGTGGGCCAATGTGAGACAAGACACCCATCAAATTTAATATATTACTGTAGATATTACCATTACTATGTTTATAATAGCAGAACAATTAAACACAATAGATGCTTTAGAATGTTTGATATTTATTACACCAGAACCGTCAGTTTTTGTAGTGCAAATTAGATCAATCTAACTGTCACACACAACTTCAGACATTTTAGACAGCTTGGATGACGTGGCTTTGTCTCCTTCTTTGCCATCGGAGGTCACATTAGCCGCACCTGGGTTTGGACTGTTATCAACACTAGCGTTCTTGACCACTAGTTTTGTAGAAAAGCAACAATGAGAGAAGCTTCATCAGATTAGAACTGCTTACGCCAGACGTAGAGAAACATCTCTGCTTCCTGTGGGCCATGTTCCACGTTGTGCTGCATGTCTTACCTCTTCTGCTCAAGTCTGCACACAATAACTGTAATAAAAGTAATAGAAATAGGAACAAATAATAAAAGAAAAGTGAAAGAAGTGTTTTAATTGAAATTAGAACAAAACAGAAAGCTGTATTAACTATTATGAGGGCTATGTATTAAAGCTTATCATAGATAAATTATTTCCAGATACTAGTTAAAAGCCATTTAACAGACAAAATATTTCACGATGGAATTACTTATATGCTCCAGCCACGACTAACCAGTTAATACCTCTGTGCTTGTTGTAAGGTGCGGTGGCCAAGTGGTAAGGCGTTGGTCTTGTAAACCAAAGATCACGGGTTCAAGTCCCGTCCGCGCCTACGTTCTGAATGTTGTAGCTTCAAGCCTTGGCTCAGTCTGGATGCTACTATTTTGTGGCGCAGTAAAAAAACATAAGTTGACACAGACTCTGTAAAGCTGAATTAATTCACAGCAGTGGTTCGTGAACATCTAAAATGCAGGCACCTTAAGCCGTGATGTTTGCTCTGGGTGGGTTTAAAAGGTGTAGTCAGTTAAGCTGGTGCATGGCCTTATCTTGTAGACCATTTATCTTCAACTTGCTATAATGTTTGTGTTGTAATGTTGATGTTCACGTTATGCTCAGAGAGAAGTCCTGGTCAGGAGTGTGAACAGAAGTGGACTGAGAACAAAGCCCTGAGGAGCTCCTGTGCTCAGTCTGATGGTGCTGGAAATGTTGTCGCTGATTCGGATGGACTGAGGCTTCTCTGACAGGAAATCCAGTATCCAGTTGCAAAGTGAGGTGCTCAGTCCCAATCCGCTCAGTTTCACACACAATTTTTGGGGAATGATGGTGTTGAATGCCAAACTAAAGTCTATGAACAGCAATCTACCATAAGAGTCTTTATTGTCCAAGTGAGAGAGGGAAAGGTGAAGTGCAGTGGATACGGCATCCTCAGTTGACCTGTTTGTGCGATAGGCAAAGTGCAGCGGGTCTGGTGAGTGGGGGAGGTTGCTTTTCACCTGTGCCATGACAAGTCTCTCAAAGCACTTCATGGTGATGGGGGTCAGAGTGATGGGACAGTAGTCATTCAGGCAGGAAACTGAAGATTTCTTTGGCACTGGGATGATGATGGTGGATTTGAAACACACTGGGATGATCATCTGGCTCAGTGATGTGTTGAAGATGTCTGTGAAGACCTCGGGCAGCTGATCAGCACAGTCTCTGAGCACACTCTGGAATGTTGTCTGGACCGGCAGCCTTTCGTGGGTTGACCTTGCTGAAGGTTCTTCTCACGTCAGCTGCAGGCAGAGAGATGATCTGGTCGGTGATGGGAGGTGTGGCTTTCGTTGTGTATGTGTTGTTCAGTGCATCAAACCGTGCATAGAACTTGTTCAGCTCCTCAGGGAGTGTGGCGTCCCCCTCACAGCTGCTTGGTGCTGGCTTGTACTGAGTGACAGCCTGGATGCCCTGCCATAAGCTGCAAGAGTCTTTTGTGTCATTGAAGTGGTTCTGGATCTTTTTTGCGTGTGCTTGCTTTGCTTGTCGGATGGAGCGAGAGAGGTTAGCTCTGGCTGTTCTGAGAGCAGCTTTATTCCCAGACTGGAAAGAAGCAACTGTCTTTCTTAGCACTTCTTGATGTAGCAGATCACAGATTCTGCAAACTCGTCCAGATTAACAAAGCCGTGGTACGTCGCCGCCTGTTTGAAAACATTCCAGTCCAGGCACTCTAAACAGTCCTGGAGTGCTGAGACAGCTCCACTGGGCCAGACTCTGATGGATCTCCTGGCAGGGCTTGTGCATTTCAGCAGCGTTGAGCATGCGGGCAGCAGCATCACTGTAGCATGATCAGAAAAAACGATGTGAGGGCACGCTGCTGCTTTGTAGGCACCACGCACATTGGTGTAGACTTTATCCAGGCAGTTCTCCCCCCTCGTAGCAAAGTCGGTCTTGTAAACCGAAGATCATGGGTTCGAGTCCCATCCATGCCTACATTCTGAAAGTTGTAGCTTCAAGTCTTGGTTTGGTCAACATGCTACTATTTCTTGGAGAAATAAAAAAACAACTTGATGAAGACTCAGAACTATTTCACTGCAGCAGTTCCTGATCGCCTAAAACGCAGGCACCTTAAGCTGTGATGTCTGCTCTGGATGGCTTTTAAAGTTTTAGTCAGTTAAGCTGGTACGTGGCCTTATCTTGTAGACCCTTTATTTTCAATTTGCTATAATTTTAGTGTTATAATGTTGATGTTCGCTTTATGCTCAGAGAGAAGAAGACACGTGAATTGTTATATTGAACCAGGCATCATGATGAAATGTGACCTCACATGAACCTCAACCAGCCTGAGACTTAGATCTGTAGACTGTAGCCACAGACAGAGTTCAAACCCGCAATTTTCGGTTTACGAGACCAATGCCTTACCATTTGGCCACCGCACCTTACAGTAAAGGTAGAGGTATTAACTGGTTAGTCATGGCTGGAGCATATAAATAATTCAGTCTGAAAATATTTTGTCTTTTAAATGGTTTTAACTGGTATTTGGAAACAAATGATCTATGATAAGCTATAATACGTAGCCCTCGTGATAGTTAATACATTTGACTGACAAAATATTTGACAACGAAATTATTTTAATGCTACACCCACAACTAACTAGTTAATTCTTACCGTGTTCAAATAAAGCGCAGTTGCGAAGTGGAAAGGCGTCGGTTGTGTAAACCAAAGATCACAGGTTTGTCAGTAAATTATCCATGATAAGTGAGTAATTGGTGGTCAATGTGAACACACCACGGCACAGCACACAGTGCACCACAACAAAATGTGACCTCTGTATTTGACCTATCCATGAAAGAGCAGTGGGCAGCGCCCAGGGAGCAGTGCTTGGGGACGGTACCTTGCTCAGTGGTACCTTTACTGTGCATCACAATGAAATGTGACCTCTGCATATGGCCTCAGTAGCACCAGCACTCAGTCAACTACCAAAATAATCTTTAACTACAGCGCTGAAGTTGTGTTACTTTGTGTTGTGTGGTGTGTTCACTATGACAAATAGTCACTCACGGTCATTTAATTTTGACTCCTATTTTATCCATTTGAATGTGTACATTGTTACCAAGGCAAGAACTCAAAGGACTGATTTCTTTTATACATGGAATTTTACTGTAATTCACTTTCAATATTTTCTCATGGTTTAAGAACAGTTTTGTGGTTATCATTTTTAACATTGTAAATGGTGCTACTGACAG
>JAVGVS010002499.1:0-11425 GCA_032718565.1 Distichodus sexfasciatus
TCTTATTATCCTTTTCTTTTTCTTATTTTCTGACACTGATTTTTTGGAGCGTGCACCGTCTCCATCACTTGACCTCGCCTCACCTTCCCTTTCTTTTTTTCCACTCTCTCTTCATCGCTACTCTGGCTTCTCTCTTTCACACAGCTCCTCCTTTCATCACTCCGTTCCTCCCTCTCTCTCTTCCCCTGCCTGCTTCCTTTCCTCTTCAATCCCCCATCTCTCCCTCTCCACCTTTATATCTTTCTCTCTCTTCCCCTGCCTGCCTCTCTCTCTCCCTCCATTACCGGCCCCATCACTCGCCTCACCTTCACTGACGATTACATTTTTCCATTTTTCCGCTCTCTCTCTCTCTTTTTTTCTCTGTGTGTCTCGTTCTCACAGCTCCTCCTTTCATCCCTCCCCCTTGCCTGCTTCCTTTCCTCTTCAATCCCACCATCTGTCTCTCTCTCTCTCTCTCTCTTTTTAGCTTTAACGCGGAAAACACACACGCTTATTGCCAGACACATTTTTACCCACATTTTTCAGCGAATCCATCCACACACTCCAATATGGCCGCGGGTTTGAGGGGGTTGAAGAGAGAGTGTGTGTGTGTGTGTTTTGAGTGTGAACCCCAGCTTCCCGCAGCTGTGAATAGCTCGCCTATCTACGCTCCGACAGAGCGCTTTCCCACTTTCGGCAGTGTGGATGGAGAGAAGGTCTTGGGGGAGGAGGAGGAGGAGGAGGAGGAGAGAGGGATGTTTTGTCCTCCTCTGGCGCTTGATAAAAGCGTGCACCCTCTCCGGGGAGGGCAGCAAGCTGCTTCTGGCACAAGAAGGTGTGAGGTTTTCACACATGCCAGCGTGAGAGCGGGCACACACACACACACAAACACACACGCATTTCTGCGAAGGGGTCACGAATACGTCACAAAAGTTGCATGTACGTTGGAATTACGAGAGGCCGGTCGGCTCACTTCCAACCTCACACAAGCTCTGGACCTTCCCCATGCCAGCTGTACCACCTTGGCACGTGCGCTGCCGGTTCAGGCCTGTTTGAAGCTCGCGGCCGCTCCGGACCGCCAACATCCGCCGCACGGTTTAGAGCCAGCGCTGCTTCTGGGCCTTTTGTCTTCAGGGCGTGTTCAACAGCGCCCTCACCCCTGTACGTTATTGTTCCAGGTTTTTGGGAAAGCTGTGGGATGCAAACACACACTTCCTCACACACACACACACACACACACGAAAAAAGCTGGCCAGCGGACATAGTTGGAGCTCCCAGTCGAGTCCCTAATCCTCCCTCGGAAGCCAACGAGACGGTTGGTCGGCTTCGATAAACCCAGACGAGAATACGGATGTGTGTGTGTGTGTGAAACGGTTCTACTACATTAGAAAAAACCTCAAGTGCGCTGCCATGAAGAGAAAATTGCTGACATGCTGCCTCTTTTTAAAAAGTCGGGGTTAAGACTTAGAACTAGGTTTAGGATTAACAAATCTAGCTTTACACATGCTAAATGCAGTATGTTCACATATATAATTAATCAGGAATGTGATGTGTGATAGCAGACCTTCTCTAATTTACTCGTTTAGCCGTGGTGGGGTGAGAGAGATGGGTGCGCTGTGGGTATCCGAGTGCGATTATGTTGATATTTTGTGCGTTGGTGCGTGTTCCTGCCTTCGCTTCGTATTTGGAGCCGCTTCCAATCATCCAGCTCTCCTTCCTTGACATTTAACTAGACCGGTCGTTTTATAACTGTTAATGAAATGCCTCCTTTTACCAGCCGCTTGGTATTTACCAAAAAGAAAATGTCTGTCTGAGTCGTGGCTGTGGGTGAGGGCGATCGATCCCGCACTGAAGGTGCGTTTAAAATATCAGCCGGGCCGTTACGGGCATCGATCCGTGCCGCCTCGTCTAATTGTCTAACCTAATTACTGAAAGCGAGAAGGCGAGAGTAAACCCCCCCCCACCTCAACCTCGCCCCCCTCCGGGAGAGCTCTGACGTCGCGCGTTGCGTTTCGGATTTGGAGTCGTCGCGCAAACACGTGACGAGTATTCTTTCTCCAGCTAGACATTAACCCATCCCTCTCTCCCCCTCTCGGTCAGGTTGTGGTGAAGGTGATCGACACCAACAACCACCGTCCGCAGTTCTCCGAGGCGCGCTACGAGGTGAGCGTGAGCGAGGACGTGGCGGTGGACAGCGAGGTGCTGCGAGTGAGCGCCACCGACCAGGACGAGAAGAACAAGCTCACCTTCACCTTGCTCAGCAGCACCGACCCCCACAGCCTGCGGAAGTTCCGGCTGGACCCCGGCACCGGCGCCCTCTACACCGCCCAGCGCCTCGACCACGACGCCGTGCGCCAGCACACACTCACCGTCATGGTACGAACGTCTGCAAAAAACTGGTTTAGTGCCTTTTAAGGAGGGGTCAGGGACAGGCAAAGCTCATCTGCGGTAGCCGGCTGAGCAAAGGTCATCGAAAAATCCAAATCCTGAGGGTCGAAAAGGGGAACGCAACAGGATTAACATTCCAAGAGAATAATCCAGGCCAGGCAAAAGGAAAGTAAAACAGCGGCCTCTAAGCAGATACGAGATCGGCGTTCATGTGATCACGGTCCAGTAAACTACCGTTAAAACAGTTTTAAGTTTTTCTAGCGTGGGGCCCAGTGTTTATATTTTTTGGTTTGATCTGTTAGGGAGGGAGAGAGAGAGGGAGGTTTGGGTCTCAGTGGTTTGTTTACTTGCCAAATTGATTTGTCTGGTTTATTTGAAATGTTGAATCAGTCAGGCGTCTCCCCACCTCCCCGTCCTTCCCCCGAGTTTGTTTACAGCGTTGTTCTGAGTCCGCTCATGCACGTCGCTGATAAATTAAGAAATAAGACGCGAGCATGCTTTCCCATTCTCTGGAGCCTGTTCCTTTAATTGAATTATTGACGATCGAAATAATGGCCCGAGGCTGGATTCCACCTGTCCTTCCCTTTAAAAACATATGTGACTCTGTCTAGTCCGATGGGCCACTACATCTGTGTGCAACGTTAGAATTGTTAAGTACAGTCAAATGATTAAAAACGTGTCATCCAATGTTTCTGTCGCACAGGTGCGAGACCAGGACATCCCGGTGAAGAGGAACCTGGTGCGCGTGATCGTCAACGTGGAGGACGCTAACGACAACGCCCCGTGGTTTTCGGGAGCGCCGTACGTGGCTCGCGTCTTCGAGTCGGCCGCCGTGGGCTCCACCGTGCTGCAGGTCACCGCCCTGGACAAGGACACGGGGCGCAACGCTGAGCTCGTCTACAGCATCGAGTCCGGTAATCAGCTGGCAAAAAGCCTCGTCACTTAATAGAGCGCCCGTCGATTCCTCCGTATGTCGATGCCGTCGTCCTGTGGGATGCAATCTCCAAGCCACGGCAAGCTGCCGTCTCCTGAATATTTATAGGCTTGTTGACCGCTCGTTACCTAGCAGTGACAACGTCATGTATAAATAACTTATCTCGGAGCACGTACCACTTGAGGTTGCCGTGTTGCCGTGACAGAGACCACCCCCCGCCATCGGTAGGTGGAGCATTCCAAACGTGTCAGCCGTCTTACTCATGGCGTGGCCAATAAACAATGACAGTCAGCCAGAGGTGAAAGTGGGAGAGGTTATGTGTGTCGTCCAGAAGCCTCCAGCCCACCCGAGGCCGTTCATGAATGCCACTTTTGATGCAAAGACTGAAGACGTCACGGAAGGCATGCGAGAAAGTCAGAAAGATTGAGACGGATGAAAGAAGGGTGGGAAACATAAGAGGAGGGGAGAGAGAGAGTTGAGAAGATGAGAGCGGCGAAGCAGGATCGCCCGGCATGCAGTAGGCCGGCTCTTCACCTCCCCTCAAGTTCCCATCATTGTTTGCTTAATAAATAGCCAGTGTTTAGACAGCGGAGTGGGACTTCTCTTGTCATGGAATATCCTGTTGAGGATGCACATTTTTGACATGTTTGGAATGACTCGGGCTAATTGGATTAGTAACCAAGACGCTACACATTTCCGGCCGCAGTTTTAGCTTGAATGCTACTCAAATAAAAATATTGTCTTAGAAATAGGATGTTGCTGAAATGACAGAAAACAAATGAGATTTAAAAATGGAAAATTTACACTCATATTTAATTTCATTTACAAACTGAGTATTAAAGTAGTATTATTCAATTATTTCTAATAAAGAAATAACGCGTCTTCTTGTTTTTGTTTTCTAGGGAATGTGGCGAACTCATTTGCCATCGACCCCATCCTGGGCACCGTCACTGTGGCGAAAGAGCTGGACCGGAGCAACAAGAAACATTTTGGGTTGACGGTGAAAGCAACAGACCGGGGAACTCCCCCTCTTAGCGCCACGGCAACCGTCGACATCGCTGTTACCATCTCGGACAACGCCAAGCCCAAGTTCACAGACGACGAGATTTCGGCCGACGTTAGCGAAACCGTGCTTCCTGGAACGTTTGTCACTCTGGTTTCGGCAAGAAGTCAGTCGTCAGTCTTTTACCAGATCAAAAGCGGCAACGTGAACGGGGCGTTTGATGTTAACCCCAACTCTGGAGTGCTTGTGACTCAGCGACTTTTGGATTATGAGACGGTTCCGTCGTACAAACTGACCGTTCAGGGCACCAACATGGCCGGCCAGTCCAGCAACGCTTCAGTTATCATTCACGTGAAAGATGAAAATGACAACGCCCCTGTCTTCATCCAGGATCAGTTTTATGGCACAGTGAGTGAATCGGCACCGGTCAAAAGTGTGGTTCTTACAAAAGACAGTACGCCGCTTGTTATCCGTGCCTTAGACGTAGACCGGGATGCCAACGCCCGATTGGTCTATCAGATTGTGGAACCCTTCGCCCACAACTACTTTGCCATCGACTCCAGCACCGGAGCGATCCGAACTACAACCGAGCTGGATTACGAACAAAAATCTGTGTACCGCTTCACCGTTCAGGTCCACGACATGGGTGTACCTCGCCACTTTGCGGAGAAGGCGGCTAATGTTACTATCGAAATCATAGATGTCAACGATTGTCCTCCGCAGTTTAACCAAGACTTGTACGAGGCAACGGTTCTGTTACCGACATACAGAGGTGTGGAAGTCGTCTCGGTCAATGCCACAGATGGCGACTCGGGTCCAAACTCCCGACTCCTTTTCTCCATCTCCGAGGGCAACATCGGAGACAAGTTCAAAATGGATCCAGTCACCGGGGTGATCAGCATCCAAAATGTCACCCAGTTGCGCAGCAGATACGAGTTGAAGGTCAGGGTGTCGGATGGCAGGTTCTCCAAAACTGCCTCTGTGAAGATAAACGTTCGCGAGAACAAAGCCAGCAACCTGAAATTCACCCAGAACTCCTACAAGGCTACCGTGCCAGAGAACTCGTCAGAAAGGAAGACGCTAGCCGTGGTTGCAATTGTGGGCAGCCAGGTCAATGAGCCGCTCTTTTTCAGCATCCTGAACCCGGATAAGAGATTCGAGATCAGCCGGACGTCTGGGGTGCTCTCGTCAACCGGCGTTCCCTTCGACCGCGAGGAGCGGGAAACCTACGACGTGGTGGTGGAAGTGATCAGGGATCGCGGCGAGTCGTCAGATGTGGCTCACGTTCTCGTGACCGTGACCGTCGAAGACGTCAACGACAATCCGCCCATGTTCGTCAACCTGCCTTACCACGCTCTGGTTCAGAAGGACGCCGAGGTGGGTCAGGCGTTCCGACGGGTGACTGCTGTTGACGCAGATGCAGGAATCAACTCTGAGATAACGTACCACCTGCAGGAACTCAACGATTGCGTCCAGATCAGCTCGACGGGTGAGCTCTCGCTCAAAAAGCCTTTTGAGAAGGACTCTCTAAACTCGGAGTTTGCAGTCATCGTCGTGGCCACGGATGCTGGGGAGCCTCAGCTGTCTGCGACAGTCGAAGTGCCTATAACAGTGGTAAACAAAGCCATACCGGTGTTTGAGAAACCCTTCTACAGTTTGGAGATACCCGAGAACGTACAGCTGAACACGCCGGTCGTCCATGTGCAGGCCAGTGATTCAGAGGGGCCGAAGGTCTTCTACACCATCTCCGAGGGGGATCCGTACAGTCAGTTCTCCATCAACTTCAACACCGGCGTCATTCATGTGGTGCAACCGCTGGATTTCGAGACGCACCCTGCTTATAAATTAAGCGTAAGGGCTACTGACTCCCTCACCGGTGCTAAAGCTGAGGTTTTCGTCGACATAATCTTGGAGGACGTGAACGACAACCCTCCCGTGTTCCTGCCCAAGTCTTACAATGCCAGCCTTTCCGAGGCTTCCGTTATAGGCACGTCGGTGGTGCAGGTTTCTGCTAGCGATGCCGACATGGGCAACAACAAGCTGCTGTTCTACCAAATAGTGGAAGACAAGGAGAAGAGCTTCGAGTACTTCACCATTGACCGCGACACCGGTACCATCTGGACAGCTCGCATGCTGGACCACGAGGAAACAAGCCAACACGAGTTGACAGTCAGGGCTGTGGATGCTGGCGTCCCCCCTCTTTCCAGTGAGGTCACCGTGACGGTCGACATTGTGGATCTCAATGACAACGCTCCTGTCTTCTCACAAAAGGTTTATGAAGCGTCGGTCAGTGAACTTGCCCCACGAGGTCACTTTGTTACTCAGGTTCAAGCCTCGGACGCTGACCGGTCTGATGGTGCCAAACTGGAGTTCTCGATCCAGTCGGGAAATGAGGCACAGAACTTCGCCATGGACAAAAACTCAGGCGTCATTGTCATCTCCAATCACAAGAAGCCACACATGGAATCCCTTTACAACCTCAACGTGTTTGTGTCGGACGGAGTGTTCCGGAACTCAGCGCTGGTCAAAGTCTCGGTGATCGGTGCCAACTTCCACACGCCCACCTTTCCTCAGGTTGACTACATCGTCGAGCTTCTGGAAAACTCGCCCGTCGGTACCCTGGTGGCTGAAGCCCAGGCGTCTGACGAAGACGCTGGCACTTACGGGCAACTCACCTACCGCATAGTCAATGACGTAGCTAGTAGCAAATTCTCCGTCAATGAAAATGGTGAGATTTTCACTCTGGAGAGCTTTGACCGTGAAAACGTGCTGGAGAAAGTGATTCCGATAACTCTGATGGCGAAAGACGGAGGCGGCAAAGTGGGATTCTGCACCATCAACGTCATCCTGACCGACGTCAACGACAACTCGCCGCAGTTCCGAGCCGCTGAATACAAAGCCAACGTTGCATCCGACGTTCCAAGAGGAACCACGGTCCTGAAAATCGCGGCCTCCGACGCTGATGAGGGCAGCAATGCTGATGTTACCTATGTCATCGAAGCCGACTTGAGCAACGTAGCGGAGAACTTTGAGATCAACCCTCTCAGCGGCGCTGTGGTGACAAAAGAAAGTCTTATCGGTTTAGAAAATGAGATGTACACTTTCCTGGTCCGAGCAAAGGATGGTGGAAACCCTTCGAGATCTTCAGTTGTCCCCGTTTACGTCAAGATCCTTGCCCCCGACGTCAAAGTGCCCAAATTTTCAGAACCGTATTACCGGTTCGCTGTCGACGAGGATCGGGCCCTGGGTTCTGAGCTGGACGTGATTCGGGCCGAGAGCGACCAAGCGGTGGTTTATAGCCTCATCAAAGGAAATACAGTGGAGAGCAACAAGGACGACGTTTTCACGGTAGACAGTGACACTGGAGCGCTGAAGCTGGAGAAGAAACTCGACCACGAGACTACCAAGTGGTACCAGCTGACTCTACAAGCGCAAAGTGAGCACGAAGGCGTTGAGGTTGTGTCTTCGGTAGACATCAGCGTCCAAGTGAAGGACGTCAACGACAACCGTCCCGTCTTTGAGTCCGACCCCTACGTCGCTGTGGTGGCTGAGAACCTCCCCGCCGGCACCTCTGTGATCCAGGTCAAGGCCACGGATCTGGATTCGGCCACAAATGGCCAGGTGGTCTACAGCCTGGATCCGACTCAGGATTCCGAGGAGGTAGCGGAACTTTTCGCCGTAAACGCCGAGACCGGTTGGGTCACCACCTTAAAGGAACTGGACCGGGAACGGAGGGATAAGTACACGTTGGCGGTTCAAGCCGCCGACCGGGGCGAACGAGTGCGGCTGACGGCCGGCGCCAAGGTGGAGGTGACGGTGGCCGACGTCAACGACAATCCGCCTCGCTTCACCGCCGAGATCTACAAGGGCACGGTCAGCGAGGACGACCCTCCCGGCGGAGTCGTCGCCATCCTCAGCACCAGCGACGCCGACTCGGACAACATCAACAAGCAAGTCGAGTACTTCATAACCGGTACGTTACGACTCCTGATTCTCTTTGTTCCAAAACCAAAAGAACTCGATTTATGCAAATTAAAACTCGACCTCTAAACCGTCGTTTTAATCCGACGTAGCTTGTAGCTTGAAAGTAGAAAGCAGTTTCCCTAACACTGAGAGCGACTGCAGCAGTGAATCGCAATTCCAGCCCTGACCGTTGAGAAGCTCCAGCTGAGAGGATTAAGGGAGGAGATGAATAATTCCGCACACGACGGGCTCAAACGCTTGCCCGAAAACTGTCACTTTCAAAGGACGAGATTCCAATATGCCGCTGAAATTCGAGATATTCCCGTAATCTAAAACCACTCAATTACCCCAAGCCGGCACTAAGATAACCATCTGCCTGTTGAAATGTTCCATCATTTAATCTGTAAACAACTTTTACAGCGTCCGTCTAAATATTTGGGTCACTGGGAGAGAAAAACTGCTCCCAATCACACTTTGAAATTGGCGAGCTCCGCTGCTAATTAGCTGGCGAGGAGCGACTGTGCCGAGATGTCAGATACGACCTGAGCCTCGTTATGTTGCTCTTTGCCACGTCTCCGATTACCGCCGAACCTGCCGTCTCACTCCTCTGACCATTGTTCCAACCGCTGTTTAGACGATTCATTTCCTCCGTTAATCCGTGTAGAATAAGCCCAGGTTTCAGCTTTAACGTATTCTCATGCGCTTATTTAATGGAGAGTTTCAGCTTAATCATCAGGAAAAACCAAGGCTCGGCCAATTATCGCTATCAGTGTTTATTTACTTTTGACCATCACTGATATTAAGTAATTAAAAGGTGCGCTGCTGTGGCTCCACTGCCGTCTCTTGTCGCTCTCGACTCGCTGCTCCCACAACAGTCTCTGATTGGCTGTACGTCACACGAGTAGTAGCCAGTCAGCGCCGAAGCCTTGTTATCACTCACACTAACGAGCGCAGTGCGACGCTCCGAGATGATGATGATGAAGAGGAGAGTTTCAGATGAGCTTGGTGTTTGTAAAATTCAACATTTTCACAGATTTTGTAGCTCCAAAATATTGGTTCCAAATATCAGTCGTCAGTCGCGTTAACTAGCAATAATCGTTATCAATATCGGCCCTGGAAAAACAATATCGGTTGACCTCTAGGAAAAGCAATATTTTAAAAATTCCTCTGTTAATGGTCATTCAGATGGTTTTGTCTTACCAAACTGGACACCTTTTTTGGAGCAAACCTTCTTTAGTTCTCTGATCTCTGATCGGACCAACAATGTACTGCATCAGATTTTTATAAAATGTCAGGTTGACCAGGAGCCGAAAAAGGCCTGACGTACTTCCTGTGACCTGAAATCAGATTTGATTAACTAACACTTTATTTTGGTTAGGAATAATTCGTTTTTATTTAGTTATAACAATCAAAATAAGGACATGGACGAGATGACGCTGATAAGATGTTCTGAAAGATGATTTCGGGTCATTTTTGATTCATTGTCCAGCCCTGGCAGTAAGTTACGGACAGGAAATGAATTCTGAACCTCTAATCCAAGTAATATTTTTGGCTCATTTTGAAATTCCCTTCCCGTCAACTATTTTAAAATCACAAAGACGACACGTGCACTCGATTATATTTAAAATTCTCTTAATAGCTGGACATAGCTGACGTTTCCTGTGCTCTAGGCGTCACACACCCCTGCCCTGTACGAGTTCATTAGCGTGACTGTCATTTTTCTGCGTGTGTGTGAAGGTGGAGACCCGCTGGGCCAGTTCGGAGTAGAATTCGCACAGGGCGAGTGGAAGGTGTCGGTGCGAAAGCCCTTAGACCGGGAGGAGACTGACAACTACCTGCTCAACATCACCGCCACCGACGGCACCTTCACCGCCCGCGCCGTGGTCGAGGTCAAGGTGCTGGACGCCAACGACAACAGCCCCATCTGCCACAAGGTACCTGAGTGTGCACGGCGGTTTGTAAAAGCCACGCTGCCACATATATATATATATATATATACACACGTATCAACGGGGCGTTAAGAGATTGCATTTATTTTAAAATGTAAAAATAAATAATGAAATTAAAATGTCACGGCCGGTGTGTGTGCAGCACACCAACACCACGAGGTCTGAGGGCTTTCTGTCAAGAACAAAACAAACCTCTTTCACGCCGCATGGTAATTTAGAGGAGAGAGGGCGGGTTTGAGAGAATTAATTTCCCAGAGAGGGAGAGCGAGAGAAAGAATGAGTTTTCCCGAGCAAAAGAGGATTTGAAAGGTCCTTGTGTGAAACGTAGCATTTAGGAGACAAAGAGGGTCATTCAGCGCCATTCGAGGTTTTGTGAAGCCTAATGTGCCTCGATTGCTTTTCATTTCCACTTCCCGCTCGGCTGTTCTCCCCTTTTTCACCGAGTTGGGCCTGCCTTCGACGTGAAACCCAGTTGCCCTTGCCTTTGCCAAAAGTTCCTTTTTAAATGATCTCTTTCAGTCTCGGTACACTGAGAGGGTCCCCGAGGACGCCCCCGCAGGACGCCTGGTGCTGCAGGTCTCGGCCACCGACGCCGACATCCGCTCCAACGCCCACATCACCTACCAGCTGCTGGGGTCTCAGCATTTCACCATCGACCCGGACACAGGTTAGGAGTTTAGCGACGCGTCGATCTGCATCCGTGCATCGATTCAGCGATCAGCGTGTGTGTGTGTGTGTTGACACCCCCCCGTCACCATGCTGCAGGTCACTTTTTCATCAATGTCAATACCTCTTATGGAAGCTGACGCTTGTCACTGAGCTTCGCGGTCACACACACACACACACTCTCCAGCCTTTTTCAGAGCTGCTGTGTGTGGCTTATTTCAGTCACATTCTCTCTTCGTGAACACACACACACACTCGTACACAAACACAGAAACTCCTGACTCTACTGTATAGCCCAAGCCATGAAAAGCACATTATAATTTCTTAACGCACACACACACTCTTTTGCGGTCAGCCTCCCGAACCCCATCATTATGCTGCATGCATTAGTGCAGTGCCTCCCCCAGCGCCCTGATACAACCTCTGCCAGGACCTCAGTCCTCCCTCTCTCTCTGAAAACACACACACACACACCACTGAGACAGACTTCACACACACACACACACACAACTGAGACGGGCTACACACACACACACACACACA
>JAVGVS010002500.1:0-11413 GCA_032718565.1 Distichodus sexfasciatus
ATAATAAACTGTCCAAAAGATGGTCATCATGAATTCTTTGCAATCCACAAATAACAGCGCTTTTCAAGAAAAATGAAGAAGTCCTAAAACTGAAATCTTGAAAATGTTTGAGTCACGAGTCCATACTGACAGTGGAATTAGATAAAGACCTAAAGAAACACTCATATTTAATTACGCGGCATGTTCCAAGAATTTGCCTCTTTCTAGATATATAATCTATATTTGTCGTATTTGTCAGTAAGAGAGCATTTAAAGCAAACTGGTTAAAGCTTAATCAGCTAAAATGTCACTTCAATTCATCACATTTGAAACTTGAACCCACTGAGCACAATTCACATGAAAAACGTCTGCTGTTTTCATCTAGCTAATTGACATTTTAGACGCGGCCTGTGCTGTAAATTTGACCTTTTAGACCCTTTAGCAAAAGTGTTTAAAAAATAATAGAAATTGTTTAAAGACTAAAACTAAAACAAGGAACCAAAATGCTTAGGTATTATCTGAACGAAAATATATATTTTTAAAAACCAAAGTTCAACATTTACAACCTTCAGTGGACTATTTCAGAATTTCTGGACGCTATGTTAGTTGATCCAGTTTTTCCACAAAACAGCATAGCAGGAAAAAAATGTTCTCATCATTAAATCCTCAAGGTTTTCCTCTCTTTTTACGCTGCAGTCTTTGGAATCCAGTTAAGTTCGGCCTGGAGGTAAAAAGGACGACCCTAAAATGTCTTACGTAAGAAAAATACTCCGTCTGAACGTTGGGGGAAAACCAATTTCACATTAAAATCTTCAGAAAATTTGTCTAAGCGTGTTGTACTCTTAAAAAATAACGGTGCCACAAAAGAACCATTTTTTCGCTTTCCTAGAATGGAAGCACCATTTTTGGTTGGCGCCAAATTCTAAAAATATATTTTCCCCATACAAAAAAATCCATAAATATATATTGTATTTTTTTTTTTATTGAACAGGTCCCCACGTCATTTTTGGAACCAAAAATGAAATGTCATGTTTTTTTTAAAGTCTCTCTCTCGCGCGCCACCTTTATATATCGATTCTCGCGTGCAGCGCGCCGTGTTTGGCCTCGTGCTCCCAGTACGGACAGCGCGCGACGGAGAGCTCGTGCGTCGTCTGGCGCGTGCAGGCGAACTGAAGCGCGCTTCCGCTGCCGTTCCCGTTAGCCAGCGGCGGCGACGCGGCCGTTACAGGGCTGAGCGGCGGCGGGGGCTGTACGTGTGTCTGCTGCGTATGTTGATTAGAATCGGGATGAGTGTGATGATGATGATGATGATGAGGATGATGAGGATGATGACCGTACGAGTTCACCATCCCCGGTGGAAGAGCGACGCTCTGTACGCGGGAATACGTGCTCCCGTACGAGCTTTTGGCCTCCGCATGACCAGCCATTTGGCACGAGCTGTAAGGAGCTGGCGCGTGCGGCTGCGCGAGGGGCCACGCGCTACCGACGAAGCCCGGTTGCAGGTACTTTGGCGTGGACAGAGTGTAACCATAGCTACCCGCCTCACCGAATAGAGACTTTGAGGGCGTGAAGTGGTGATGAGGATGAGGAGGCATCATCATCGGCGGAGGGGAGCGGAAAGGACGTTTCATGCGCCGCCGCCGCCGGTAGTTACCCTTGTCGAACATGTCCTCGCAGGCTGGGTCCAGCGTCCAGTAGTTACCCTTGCGCTCTCCGCCGCCGTCGCGCGGCACCTTGATGAAGCACTCGTTAAGCGACAGGTTGTGGCGGATGCTGTTCTGCCAGCCTTTCTTATTCTTCTCGTAGAACGGGAACTTGCTGATGATGTACTGGTAAATCCCGGAGAGCGTCAGACGCTTCTCGCTGCTGTCACGGATCGCCATGGCAATCAGAGCCACATACGAATACGGCGGCTTCTCACCCGCGCGCTCGCGATCCGGTTCCCGTTCCCGCTCCGGTTCCGGTTCCCGCTCCGGCTCCGGTTCCTTCTCCCCAAACGAGGCCATACCGGGAGTGTGAAGCTCAGAATCGCCGTTTTTCTTGGTATCTCTTCCCTCAAATCGTAGACCGAACCGAACCGACACGAAACGAACTAAACAGGACCGGAACGATCCGGACTGGACTGCACTGGACCGGACTGGACTGAAAAGGCGCCTTTGATGTTTGATGTCCCACGCGAGTTTTAACGCGTCTCGTTAAAGAGGTAAAGAGCGGAGGCGCGCACCGGGTTTAGACTAAAACTAGATGTATGAGGAAAAGGGGGGAGTTTACTCGACACGGACACGCCCACTTACTAACACACGCTGGAGTGGACACACACACACACACACACACACTGTCGTGTACAGGTATATACACGCACATACAATATCTGTCATAAAAACAAACACAAATTCGCACAAAAACACTCCAGCTCACACACGAGACTCCATCCCTCTGTGTCACACACCTCACATAGACACACATATATTCGTTACCAATATTTTACTTAAGTTATTCATTATTATTTCAAATACAAGCTCGAAATATTCCTTGCTATGGTACAAAGTTCCTGGTTCAAAAAGAGCAGAGTTGTTACTCAAGCTTTTAATTATATCTCAAACATGACTATTAAGAACGCCAACACTGAAAGTGCCAAATTATTTTTAATGATTAATTTGGATGTGTTCAATTTAGTAAAAGTGTTTAAATAATTACAAGGCAAAGGTGTTGCTGGAGTTATTCAAAAAAACATAAAACTGAAGCGGTGTTACACACTGTCCATCGGACAATTAAGTCGCAATAATTACAATTAAAGGGACTAACTATTTTCAATTACAGTCATTACAGTTAAACTGAGCCGACCCTAAATGAAACAGGCGCTTGTCACGGGACAAAACCACAATTGACCATCTGTAACATTTGAACAAATTAAAATAGTGGCTTTAAATGTTAATTAGTCAGTAATAATTATATTACACTTTAATATTTAGGCTTTAATACAATTCATTGTGTGATTTATGTCTCCGCTTGAAGGAGTGTTATAAAGGACAGATACGGTGGGACAGAGGGGTGAGAGAAACGCTGGGGATGAAGGAGTGAAGTGTGTGTCGGCCTACTGCGGAGTGTGTGTCAGCCTCTCAGCTGTAATGAATTTTGAAAGACAGAAATTCCTGTCGTCCTGCACTTCCTGCAGCACGAGGATGTTTATGATTGTGAGCGCAGGAGGAATGTGAGCAGCGGTTCAGCTGGGTCATGTAGGGGAGCTGGGCACACACACACACACACACACACACATACACACACACACACACACACACACACACACACACACACACACACACACACATACACACACACACACAGAGCCCTCACTCACACAAATATGGCCCCCCACACACACCAGTGGTACTTAAGTCTCTCTCATTTACACCCACACATGTATGATATCATATATATCTCAAACTCGCAGAGAATAGAAAAAATACTTTTTCTAGTGTCTACTTTTACTAGTGTCCCGCAGGGATTAGTATTTGGTCCTTTCTTTTAATCCTTTCTTCCGCTCCTTTGTCCACCTTCACTGTGAGTTTTACTGCAGCACAATAATAAGGAAAGACATGTTTATTACAAAACATGTTAATTAGTGTGTAGCGGGTAAGATGTGTGTCAGGGTTCTGTATATGAGGGTGTGTGTGTGTGTGAGTCTGTCCTGAGGACGAGAGGGCGTGGCCTTCCCGGACTCCGCCCATCTCCCTACGGTTGCCCGCTTGTGAGTTGGCACGCGATTTGGCCCCCGGTACAAAGCACCCGAGCGCATGTAGGTGGCACGCAGTGGATTGTGGGAGATCTTATCAGCATCGGGTCGCCATGACGACAAGAAAGTCCGTGTAGGACAGCTGCTCCGCTCTCCAATATTTTGCCCTTTTTCTCATTCTCCTCCTCCCCCGCTTCTCTTTCACCGCTCCTGCGATTGTTTGTACGCCCTTCATTATTCATGTGCACTCGTTCTCTCGCTCCATGTGAGCATCACGCTGTTAAAGTTAAAGACAAATGTATTAAAACTACAACAAATTAACAGACAATTAAATTAAACGACGAGTTGAGTCTGGAACGTGTGTGTAGATGGAAAAAAAACCCCACACACGCTCACAGACAGCTGCAGATATGTTCGGACACACCTTGCATATTTCTCCATACCACTTTGATCTGAAAATTGATCTAGGAATTTTCTTGAAAATAACTTTTAAAAACATTATTGTTGAAATGCAGGTTCTTGTAAAACGTCCTTAGACATAGTGCTCAGCATTTTCATGATCATGGCGCAGTCTTTACATGCACATCTGAATATTTTCTTGCACTGCGTGTGCATGCAGCAAGATTGCAACAATACAAAAAAAATATATATATATACATAATTCAATAATGCATGCAAATGTGGTAATAATTAAACATTTATTTCATCAGCTTAAAACATGTTCACACACACCTACGGCTGGGCATTTTTGTGTGTCTGTGAGTTTATATTGATAATCAGCTCCAGATGATAACTGTTGACTGTAGGATTGGATCAGATTAGCAGATTAGTCATAATCCCCTTTTACTTGAGAAGACAGTGTAAAGTTCCTCTGATGTGAAAATCCCGTTTAGAACTCAAAGCCTGAATAACACTAACACTAATTATTTACAGGTACAGAAATGATCTTTTAAACTCTAATTTTACTTACTGTGCCAACATTTTAGCTGCATGTTTATTCATAAATGATGAAAAAAGAATAATTACAATAGCTCACATTTTTTTGTCCACAGAAATATAAAACATTTTGCTAAATTTCAGCATTGGTTCGGTAATTATTTTAATTCTAATCCTGTTATACTTTTATTTGTAGAATTTTAGAATTAACTCATGACAACTTTAACACACAGTCTAAAGAATCTTTAAAACTGGGAAGTTTTTGGGAATTTGTCACATATTACAACTAAAAAAACACTACATAAAACATGTGCCTAAAATGTTCTTTATTTAACATATTTTACTTTTAACTGAAAAACGTCTTACATTTCTTACATTGCTATTCATTGATCCCAATTTAATGGGATCAAAAGGACCAGGTGAAATTTAACAAATAATTAGTAATAAAAGCAATACAATTTACAAAAACTGGAATTTACAAAATACAACTAATAAAAGTTGAATAAAATATTGATCAAATGATAAATTATACTCTAAGACTTAAACATACATGTGTAAAAAATGATGCACTTGAACATTATATCATATACAGTATCCACATTTGCATCCTGTCTACAATTAAATGATATAAAAAGAGGAGAGCATCAGTTGGCAGGTCTGGCATCACGCTCTGTCTCACACACCCACACACACTTCTCCTGCTTTGTTTGTATGACCCACAGGCCTCATCAGTCCACGGGGGCATGAGTGAGCGACATTAAAAGTGTTTGTGTTTGGATGTGTGTTCAAAGCCCCACGCGTGTGGCCAGCGATCCTTATCGCCGAGCAGCATGTCCGTGTGTGAGTGTGTGGATGTGAGTGTGAGGCCTCAGAAGCTCTTTGTTGTAGGCCCTGAATCAGCGCTGATTAGAACAGGCGGGACTCTTAAAGTCCCCGGCTGTCCGTCGTCACTCCAACCCATCAGGAAAAACCCCATCAGAGGGGCCGAGGCAGGGCTATGACTGAGTCACGACATTGTAACCTTCACTGTAAAAAAATTGAACATTTCAAATCACTAGACCTTTAGGTTTTTAGGTTTTTGTTCTGGTAAATTATCTCTCATATCTACAAAAACTTATTCCAATTTCCAATCATTCCCGCAAAACTGTAAAATATGAGTTTTTCGTGTTAAGAATGAAAAATGACAAAAATTGTCCTGATGAATTATTTTTAGCCAAAGTAACAGACAGTTTAACCTGCACTTAATTTGAAACAGTAAACAGTGATTATACGGAAATACGATTTTTACATTGCATAACTGCCTGATTTGCTAATTTCACTACTATTTATGAATTTGAAACATGTTTCTTTATCTTCCTGGTCCTAGAAAAGATTCTTAAAATTAGTCTAAGCTGCATGTAGACCTCCTTTTGGCCCACTTTTCTTCCTCTCTGATGCTTAAAATGTTTTCATTTACCTCGTAAACTCTATAGAAGAGAAAAGTGTAAAAAAAAGAAGAAGCAATGATCACACAAATTTGTTGCATCGATCAAGATGTTTGCATTAGTGAAACACCTCATAAACAATGGAACAACTTTTTTTGGGACTTAACATGTCTGATCACTATCAAAGATTCACAAAATAAAGTTATTGCTCATTTATTGTGTATAGATGATATTACAAAAAAAATTATGACTCCTGATTTTAATGATTTTTGAGAATTTTTAAAGACATGTAATGACATTAAAAAAAACTAAAGTCGGTACAATGGGAGGTTCAAAGGCCCGACTGCACCAGCGAGATAAAGTTTTCCTCAGAGTTTCCTTCCAACTAGAGACATAAATAGCTCAAACTGCACCGATTAGCATGTAGCGCCGTCTCAACCACCACGAGCTGACAGGTGCACAGAATGGCTGTTGACATTTCTGACCCCATTCTCTCAGGGTGATGTGGACCAAAGTGTGTGTGTCTGTGTGTGTGAGGGGTAAGGTTTTTAGGGGGTTTTGAGGGCCTGATTGTCCCCTAAAAGACTGGAAAACATGAAAGTCCCCAAACGCTGCTCCCTGGGCGCTGCACATCAGCTTCCCACTGCTCCTTCACGGATGGGTCAAACGCAGAGTGGTCTTAAAAAACCCCCGTAAGCCTGCGTGGTAAAAGTAATGTGCTACCACTTGGCAGCTCACTTGTTCCTACAAAATAATAATGAATGAAGAGAAATTATTTGCTCCTAAAAGTTAAATAATTTGCACAGACAAGATAAATAACTTGCTGCCACAACATAAATATTTTGTTCCCACAAGATAAATAAATTGTTCTCAAAAGACAAATAACTTTTATGCACAAAATGAACCCACAAGATAAATAACTTTTACTCATAGCATAAATATTTTATTCCCACAAGCTGTGTTTACTTTATAACAAAGATTAAGCTTCTTTCTTGTAAAAAGTCATATATTTTTACTTGTATTATTTAAAACACAAAAGTCAAATGATTGTATAGAGAGTATGAGAGTGAGGAAAACATGTCATTATCCAGATTTTTGAGCCTCTGTGTGAAGACCATCATCATTAGAATGCTTTTATAGAAAAGTTGCAAATTTGACGTTAAAAACGGAAATACATAAAAGATTTGCCTTTGGTTGCTGAGGTTAGGGTTAAGTTTAGCATTAGGCGTAAAAATATTTACATCTTGCCAGTATGGAACTCGATGGAAGGACCTCGCAAAAATAGAAAGACACAGATGTGTGTGTGTGTGTGTGTGTGTGAGGCACTGACAGGCTAAGTGGTTGTAAGGCCATGTCTGGTTCACAGGTTTTTTATTTCTCTGCGTTTTCTAAACGTGGGTGTTAATTGACAGACGGCACACAGACGGTGCGCTTAAGTAGCCGGAGAGGTCGGGGTGTTGGGGGTGGGGGTGACCGGACCCCCAAATTCCCAAGGACGGGGCGACGGAGGGAGCGTCCGAGTTCCCCCAAAAAACACGCCCAAGAAGTGACAGAAGCGTTCACGCTTGGTCCTGATTATTTTTATCTGTCACAGGAAGCTGGCCTCTAATAATAAACCCCTTAAGATAGGGGTGATGACAGACGCCAATTAGGCCAAAACAAACGAGGAGGAGGAGGAGGAGGAGGAGGAGAGCTGGCGGATAGTTAGTGTAACCACTGAAAAAAAAAGCAAAAAAGAGAAAAGGAAACGGCAAAAACAGAGGAAGGATGTGATTGACGTAAAGAGCAGGATGAGTACAAGGACAGGAGAAATTAAGAGCTTGCTTGGAACTTTGATGTGTGTGTGTGTGTGTGTGTGACAATCCCCACCAACTGACAGACATCCACCAAAGAGCTAACACCTGGAGCTCAAATATATTGTATGTATGTATCCACACACACACACACATCCTTGTACTTCTATAGTAGTGAAGACCTCCATTGACTTCTATATTACTGTATGTAAATAATACTACACCTAACCCTAAACATAACCCTAACCATAACCTCAGTAACCAAAAGCTAATCTTTCTACACTTTTAGTTTTGCAAATAAACTTGTATTTTTTTGTAAAAGCAGTTTAAAGAAGTGAGGACCACTAAAAAAGTCCTCACTTCCCAAAAATGTCCTCACTCTGCTGGTTAAAAACTCATTTTGGTTCTCACTAAGTAGCAAGTACAAGAACACACTCACACACACACACAGTTACTCACACCAAACCGTACACATAAAGCCCAACAGGGAATTTTAAGTGAGACATCAGAGAAGTTGAAGAACAAAATCCAGCTGGAGAGGAAACAATTTGGGCAGAGAGAGAGAGAGAGAGAGAGAGAGAGAGAGATGGAGACTTGAGGAGAGAGAGAGAGTGTGATAGAGGAGAAGAAGGACTAGAAAGAGTGAGAGAATAAAGAGGAAAAGTGGGAATAAAAAGAGATGAGGAGATGAGGATAGGCATAAAGAGAAGAGGAGGGGTAAAGTGAGAGAGTGTGTGTGGGAGAGAGCGAGAGAGAGAGTGCGTGTGTGTGTGTTCTTGTACTTGCTACTTAGTGAGAACTAAAATGAGTTTTTAACCAGCAGAGTGAGGAGATTTTTGGGAAGTGAAGACTTTTTTAGTGGTCCTCACTTCTTTAAACTGCTTTTACAAGAAAGAAAAACAAGTTTATTTGCAAAACTAAAAGTGTAGAAAGATTAACTTTTGGTTACTGAGGTTATGGTTAGGGTTATGGTTAGGGTTAGGTGTAGTATTATTTACATACAGTAATATAGAAGTCAATATAGGTCCTCACTACTATATAAGTACAAGGATATGTGTGTGTGTGGCCATGTATTTATCACATTGTGGGGACCTTTTGTCCCCTAAAATCACTTTTATCTGTTTTTTGGGCTTTGTGGGGACATGTGAGAGGTCCCCATGACTTCAAAAATGACTTTATAGAAAATGTGCTTGTTTTATTTGAGAAACTAAAAGAGGTAAAAGATGTGCTTTTGGTTACTGAGGTTAAGGTTAGGGTTAGGGTTAGGTGTAAGTGTAAAATTATGTACTTTAGTCATTATGGGAGTCTATGGAAGGACCTCACAAAGATAGTAATACAAGACTCTGTGTGTGTGTGTGTGTCTTGTCCTTCATGTAAGTGACTCTTTTTATCGTCTCCCTGACAGATGTCTGCCGTCATAAATCAACTTACTGCACCTTTACCTTCTGAAGCTTAACTTGATGAAAAATATGTGTTCTTCAAAAGTTCAGAAATTATAATATCACAAGATGCTTTATATGTAAAAAGTCTTTTAAAAATGACTTTCAGCAGATTTTTTATGTAATACTTTAAGCATTTTTCATAAATAATACTTTCATCCTAGTTTATAAAGAGGGTTAAAATGTGAAATAAAATAATTACACATTAAGGAGTGATTTTGTTTTTAAATGTTCAAAAATAAAATGTTTTTTACATTTCAAAAGTTGACTTTCAACAGTTTTTAAAGATTAAATATAGTACTCCCAGCAAAGTGTTGTTAAAAGAAAAATAAAAAGTTACAAAATTATACTTTCAGCAAAAGTTCAAATATTAAACATTTAGCAAATTGTTTTAAAAACTTTAAAGTCAATTTTCTCAGTTACAAAAACATACTGTTATCATAGCAATTCATATTAACTTATTATTTTAGAGTGAATTACAAAGTAAAATTCATTTTAAATACAATAAGTGCTATTTTTGAGAGAGTGCTATTTTTATTTAATTAGAATTAAGTATAAAATTAAAAAGTTAAGTTCAATAAATAATTTCAAGGGTTCTTAGAAGGGCCTTTGAACACATTTATATTTCATTGCATCAATGAGTATTACATTAAATATGAAACAATCATATCATGTAATAACTACTTTTATGTTGCTGTTTCATTTTTTTCATTAATATTAACATAAAATCTACAATATCATAATAACATTAAAAATGAACAAACTAGAATATAACTGGAAATTAAATAATAATGATTGAGTTCCAGCAATTTTTCCAAACAGATTTTAAACTTCACAAAGTGTTTGTGTGTGTGTGCATGTGTCTGTGTATTTGTGTGTGTGTGTGTAGATGTACAGTTCACTTATGTAAGCACTAGAGCCGCTAGGTTTTAGGGAGAGTTTGGTGTGTGTGTTTGTGTGTGTGTGTGTGTGATCGCGTGGCAGGACAGTGCGCTGATTCAGCTGCAGGTTATTGTCACACTGAGATTCTCTCTTACTGAGAAAATATTGTGGTACATCTGTTCACACTTAGACACACACACACACACACACACTCTAAAGAATCTGACATGCACCATTATGTATGAGGATCATAGATAAGAACCTCTGCTGCTAAACTTTTCAGATCTACCTGAGACCTTAAATCTATATTAAACTAATACACACACACACACACACACACACCTATCTGCATGAGTGCGATCAAGGCGTACAGCACCAAAGTGACCTTCCTTATTTCAGATGTTGTAACTGTATCTGCCGTGACCCTATTGACCTTCTCAGACTTTGCCCCCTGCTCTCCTTTCCGTCTATACCTCACACACACACACACACCCCAACACACATGCGCAACCAGGCCCGGGCCCATTATTTGTTCAGTATGTTGAACTAATTTTCTGCATGTCACGATTGGGCGAGCAGCGCAGCTCGAACCCAACGCTCCCCTTATGGAGTTAGTTACTGTTCCTTAAAAGTTCAACCCTGACACTAGCAATCACACAGTAGAATGATGGAGAGAGCAAGGGAAAGAGAGAAAGAAAGAGGGAGAGAGAGAGAGAGAGAGTGTTTGCTTGAAGTATTTCTAGCCAGCGTCTCACCCTGCCTTTAAAGCCCTGATCCTTATCGTAATTAATCTAATAAAGCTGTAATCTGCTGCCAACCTCTGAACTTCACAGTCAGATACGCATGCCTTTAGGTTTACACTGGATTTACACTGAGTGTGTGAGTGTGTGTGTGTGTGTGTGTGTGTGAGTGTGTGTGTGTAGTGAGGATTTTAGTTGGCTGTGAGTCTCTGATTGTCCCCTACTCTATAATTGCTCCTTTAACCCACACAGTTAAAAATGTGCAATGAGAGTCAGTTTTTATGAGCAAAGCAATGATGCTTTTATACAGTTTTTACTGCTACAAGTTTCACTGTGAAATGATATGAACTGAAACCCAAACCATTCAAACTAGATAGATAGATAGATAGATAGACAGATAGATAGATGGATAGATGGATGGATGGATGGATGGATGAACGGATAGATAGATAGATAGATAGATAGATAGATAGATAGATAGATAGAT
>JAVGVS010002501.1:0-11413 GCA_032718565.1 Distichodus sexfasciatus
GCGTAATCCACCAGGATTTTTGGAGCTATGCTAAGTCTAGACGTGAAAGAACTTAACTTTAATGGAATCTTTTTTATTTAAAAAAACTAGTATTTTTCTGCCATGCTCGAGCATGCATTTTAATTTACTGAATTTAAAAAAGGTTCCACGGGTTATCATTGAAGAAGCTTCTACGAGGCTCCTGTTGCCTATCAGACAATAGTATCAGCTGGTTGATTTTCTTATTTGAGGTTTAAAGTATTACTATGAATAATTGCATTTTAGATATGATTTCTATTTTAGGAAATATGCAGATTTCGGTCACACTGTTTTTGACTCATTTAATTGACTCATTGACTGTAATTGACTTATTTAGAACATATTTTGGTGTCTAGAAACCTTTTGTCAGTGCTTATTAAAGGATTGTGCATTTCTGGAACGCTGTTGTGCGTCGCGTCTTGTACAAACTGTTGGTATTTGTTTCATTTTGGCGCTGCAGCGCGTCGTGTGCACCACAAGCACCGCTGTTGCTTTGCATCACTGATTTCTTTTAAAGTGGCCCAAGCCTCTTTTCCATTCAGCCCCAACCTATCATTTAGATAAGCCAATTATTATGCATAATGCTGTATTAGGGTCACTTAAGCCCTTTTAAATTAACCTAGACGATTGCAATGAGTATGCATATTCTATGTGATATATTACATTGTGCAATCAACATGCAGAACCTTGATGCACCAACAAAATTTATCATTCATCTCAAATTCTATCAAACGCACATTGCTTCCATCTTTCCGAATCGAGCAGCAAATAGGCTATTCATGCACGACTTCCACGTGATTGTGGTGATGCACAAACGGTCAAATCAGCAGTTTTAAATACATTGCAATTAATTAACAGAATTCCCATTGTCATTACGGAACTTCACCTGCAAAGCCAAAACGTATGACGACGTCCGAGCCTGTGCGCGTTACGTTTCCAATCCCGACACAATCTGGCAACCTTCAGATTATACGAAACCTCTTACAGATCATCTCCTCCATAAAACAGATATTTAGACAACGCTTGCCAATACGTTTGACGACAATTACCAGTAACTTTGGAGAATGAAGTTGAAAAACAGTTATAATACATTAGATTAACGTCAAATTTAGTAACATTAACTTGTGGGAAAGGACCGTTTTCAAATTCATTTGGTACTGTAGCTTTAAGACAGCCGAGGCTGGGCGCTGTCACTTACAAGAGGCGCGAGATCACGTGGCTAAATAACTCGCCTCCTATTGGCCAAAGGCACGTGTCTAGGATACCGGACTGCAACGTCACTCGGGAGGGGGGACTCGTATTAAAAATAAGAACAAAAATCCGTAGTGAAAGTATTTCAGAGGCAGTTAGCAGCTCTTTATTTACCCGTTGTTTGCTCACCGAGGCACGACTTTTAACTATCAGGTTTTATAACGTCGCTCATCGGGGCTTAAATTTGCCTTATTAAAAGAAACTTCGTGGAGCATCATTGTGGAATTAAATGCTAAAAGCATGATTTTTCTTTGTGCGCGCAAGAAGCGGTTTCGTGAGGTTTAATTGAAAAAGAAACGATTTGAGAAAAAAATTTTCTTTTTAATTCTTGCTTATTTTTTAAATGATTATTATTATTCAATATTTATAGTAGGGGAATTTTTTTTGTTAAAAAAAAAAAGCTGGAAGTCGGACGCCTGTGTCCGGGAGAGAAAGGGGTTAAAGAAGAGCTAAAAATTGGGGAGTTTAAGAATGGAAGAAAAAGATCAGAGCAGCAGGGACGCGGAACGACATGATTCGGGCGATGAGTCAAACCGGGCGATTCTGCCCCTGCTCCAGGCTCCAGGAAATTTGCTGCCGCACCGAATTACTAACTTTTACATCGACAACATTTTACGACCGGACTTTGGCCGCAGAAAAGAAGGAGGAGGAGGAGGAGGCAGCATCATCATCGGACGGGACGAAAATAACCTGCTCGGGAGAGACACTCGATGCCCCCCGGTAGCTGGAACCGAGCAGGTGGGAGCCCCGGTACCGGGGGAAGGAACCTCCAGCCCGCGGCCGGTCAGCGGCTCGAAGAAAACTGGTGCCGAAACTGGGGACCAGAGCCTCAGCTCGGACTCGGACTGTTCTCAAAGTAGCACGGCTCAAAACAAGCCCATGCTATGGCCAGCTTGGGTTTACTGCACCAGATATTCGGACAGACCGTCGTCAGGTAAGATCTGGTTTAATATTTCAAAATCATTTTACAAACTGTTTTAAAAATCCGTTCACATTTTATGAACGATTGAATAAAAGGTAATATTTCGGTAATCTCAGTTAGGCTTTAGGCTACCTATTGACCCCGAGAAACTGAATAGTTCCCATTGAACGTGACATCGCCCGCCAAGAGTTGGACGAGTTTTATTTTGACCTTTTATGAAAGCGTTAAAAATTATGGCGTTAAAAATTATTTTCAATATTTAATCTATAACAATATACAAAATTTGGCTGTTTTTTAAGGCTTAATGTATACCATTTTGTACGAATGGGTTACCGAATTTGGAAAAGTTGAAATAGGTTTGGAAAAAAAAATCCAGTTTATTTAGAATAATATTCAGCTACACCTTTTTGAAAATAATAATTGTTACTATCATTGGTGTTATTATCAAGATTATTATTGGTAAACTAATTATTCGTTCATTCATGCCATCGACCTTCATAATAACTATTCTGATTAAAATAAACAACTTAATTTAAGAATTTATCGGTCCAAGAAAGAAAAATAGAGAAACAGAATTAATATTTTATTCGTTTTAATAAAATCGAAGGCAAGTTTTTTTGCGCCATTGTTCCTTCGCTGTCTTTGTTAATATTTAATTAGCATATTTTTGACAATAGAGTTGAACGAACAGTGCCGGCCGCACCGGGCTACGTGCTAAAACCGTATTCGTGCTATTTAAAAGAACGTAGAAATGATAAATTCAGTTTGATTATTCGCAATCGAATTTTTGAGCCAAAATATGTTTCTCACAACATTTGAACATTTTCGAGAATGTATTCAATATGTTAGACTCTTTGCTACCAAATCCACCGCTGCTATAAAGGCGGCGCAAGTTTATTTTCTAACGGAGTTTTCTTATTTAGTCTGGTCGTACTATAAGCAATTAGACCTGCATTTATTAATATTTTTATTTTTCCAAAGAACGGGTATTTTTAAAACAGTTTTTAAATAAAACTAACGTACAAAAACAACTATTTATTTTAACACAATTAATAATTCTGACGGTTTAGCCATTTGGATCGAGGCTATAAGCAAATAAACCTAGGGCTGTCTGCTTAAATAATTATCTTTTGAAGGATTTAATGTGTCGAAAATTGAAGACGAATAGCTTTAAGAACATTTTGATACTTTTTTTCCCCAGTGTAGTAAATGCACAAAGGATTTCGCAATGGCCGAAACCAAACGTAACAATTCGTTCCACGCTTTTCCTTTATGGACGCAATTTACTACAAATTAGTGGTATTATAGTGACTTATATATTTAAAGATTCACAGAAAAGAAAAATTATTTAAATATATAATAAAAATAAGAACTTTCATAAAATTGGAATGCGTCCATTCGACTGCATTTTCCAAATTTATTGAGAAAAATATAAAAAGTCCGTGATGTAGGATGTTATATGCCGCACTTATAACAAGTTTATAAACAACACAGGTTTATAAATGTGGTTACTATGGTAACACAAGGAGAAAGGAGCAGCTAACCTCATGCCTCCCGCCCTGGCACTCACCCCACCCCCATCTATCGCGCCTTCTTAGGCCAAAATTCTACCAGACCCATTGAAATATGGCTCGTATGCAAATCTGTCAAGAGCTTTGTTTGGAGTTTTGGATAAATGGAGCTTCAAAACTACCTATAAAGTTGCAAAGTCAAATGCAAAATCTGCAGTTTAACAATGATGATGTTATTATTTCATAAGGACTAGGCCTAAGAAAGTACCATGTGCAAAAGAGTACAACTTTCAGAAAAGAAGCAGAGCCATGATATTGGAAACCAAGGACAATCTATTGGACCTTCTTACTCCAAAAATTGGCAGCAGCAATGAAAAAAATGGCTTGTGTAAATTTGGAAAGAGCTTTGTTTGGAGTTTTGCATGAAGGAGATTCAAGACTACTTATAAAGTTATAATGTCAAAAGCAAAATTTACAGAGAGCACCTTTGATGTTGATGATGGTGACTATAGTGATTGATTAATTAATATGGACTAGGCCTAAAAGTTGCAAAATGTAACAGTCTATGTTAAAATTCATGAGAAAGATTTTGGACAACAAAGACAATCTTTTGGGCCTTCTCAAAATATGGAGAGTACACAGATCTGGGAACTTTGTTCGAAGTTTTGGTTGAAGGAACTTCGGAACTACCTATGAAGCTGCAAAGTGAAAAAGCAAAATCTACAGATAACATTACAGATAGTTTTGAAGCTACAGCTGAAAAGTGAATTGTTTAATAAAGTCTGCACTATTGAAATGTTACATTAAACAATAACAAAACTGTCAATGTTTGTCAAATTTCAGAAACCAAAGACAATTTAGGTCCTATTAGGCCAATCTTTGCATGAAGGTGCTTTACACTTGCAAAATCAAATGCTACTCCAATGATGGTGATAATGAAGAAGATTATATTGTTTATTAAGGCCCCAGGGTTAGTGCCATGTTTCAAATGATAACACAACTCTCTGCTCTCAAAATCCAGGGCCAAGATCTCGGAAACCAAAGAAGAAGGCCTCAAGCAAAGAAGACAAGCGTCCACGAACTGCGTTTACAGCCGAGCAACTCCAGAGACTCAAGAATGAGTTTCAGACGAACCGATACCTGACAGAACAGAGGAGACAGGCCCTTGCCCAAGAACTCGGTCTCAATGAGTCTCAGATCAAAATCTGGTTCCAAAACAAGAGGGCCAAAATTAAGAAAGCAACAGGAGCCAAGAACTCGCTGGCCATACACCTGATGGCACAGGGACTCTACAATCACACCACCACCGCAACAACAAAGGATGACAAATCAGACAGTGATTAAGGTGAAGGGGAAGGACATCAACCATGCAATAATGAAAACAAGGGCCAGTGTACAAAAAATACCAGCATAAATGGATAAGACTATATATGTGTGAGATATACTTGCAATATTTTAAAGGTGTATGTCATTTACTTTTATGGTGGCGTGAAATGGAATTTTTGGCAAACATTAACCATGCTGTCTACGGTCTGAAAATATTGCTTGTTTTTCTTATTTAAAAGAGAAGAAAAGACAAAAAGATTGACACGACGTTGAGACACGTGATCGTCTTTAATCCATGCTGACGTCCAAAGATTTTTTCTTCCTGCTGCATTCAGGCAACTGTGATTTCAAATAAATGATGAAATGTTTCATTTTTACCTTAATGTCATTGTTGGATTTGTGTTTTTTTTTATGTTTAACGTTATTCTAATAATTGTTTTATTTTACCGGGCTGGATCGTTACAGAGACTAGCTGCTCAAACGCTAGATTTTTTTCGTAGCATTTCACATCAATATCTGTACGTTAAAGCAGTGCATTATATTGTATTTATAGATAAGGTCTATTTAACTATTTCTTAAGGGTTACACAAAATATAATTTTTCAGGAAAAAAGTTCGGACAACTGAATGCGCACCAATACACCTCTTAATGGCAAAGTTGCATATTTAATGGAAAGATACTTGACCCCAAATTAATCTTTATTGAATTTATACGGGAATGTACAATATTTTTTATTTTCTTCGAAATATTGCAGTGATTTTCTGAATGTTTTGTTTTTCTTTTTTTGAGCAATATCATCTGTGTTGACTGAGTGTGGAATAGTTTTTGTGTAGCTAGGCTTTTCGGCACCAAACAAAACGAAACGAAGGCAAGTTGTGGTGTGAAAGGATGAGGCTGGTGTTAAGAGTTGTTTTACCCCCACCCATTTCATGATGTCATGCAATAACTTCGTGTGAGCTTAAATTTGAGGCCTTTTGCATGAAAGATAGACGACGAGAGTGTAGTTTTCACTTTTTAAGACTGTAACCCATGCCAAAATTACGAACTTTAATTTGTTTGACGTGAACTAGCACTGAGTTGTACTGTACATTTTAAAAGTGTGTGTGAATTCACCAAACAAAACACACTTTGCCTTAAAATTCTAAGCTAAACCTTTGTCTTTTGGTTTGTTTTTGTTTTTATATCAATTAAGCCAAGACGACGGCTTGCCGTTTCATTACAGACCTAAAAAGATATACACCCCACGTAAGCATGACAGAAGGAACTAGCATAATTTAAGTCCCCTCGCCCTTAATTTCATGTGGTTCTCGGCCGAAATAATCTTTGAAACTAAATGTACATAATTTGTATCCTGTTTATTTGTGTAATTAAATCCAACGGAGAATTGGGATGCAAATAAACAATGCTTATTTGTTAATTATGGTGTCTCTTACACGTTCATAGTCAGAAACTGAAAGTCTATATGCAGAAAGTACTATTTTGTCCCGTTTTTACAACTTGGATTTAAATCAAAGGACAAACCCGCGACTGTGAAATTCGATTATTTCTGAATACGCAAAATTCTGCATTTGGATTTTTTAAAATTGAAACTTGAAGTATGTTTTTGGAGACAACGCTGATAAGCGAATGAATCAAAATCTAGAAGTTCAACAAATCAAGTTTAAAAATAAAAGCAGCCCGCTTTTGGGCATTTTCTTATTTTTTATTCAATTATTTTGGTTGTGTGCTTTCGACATACATCCCGTTCAAGCTCTTAAATGTTCAACCACTTAATAAAAAGAAAACTGAAAACTGATAGAACCTTGGTTTTAACAAAGCAGTCCAAAATAAGAGCTTGCAATTTTCGTATTTGTCGATCTTAACGTAGCTACACTCTGGTGTCCCACTTGACGGCCGAAAATATACCATCGAATTGTTGTCTGGCAACGAAAATGCAAATTATCTCATTTTTTTGCTAGTCAGCACGTCCCATGTGTAAGGATGATGTCATGTAAGATCGAACAAAATGACTTAGGAAATCAGAGATAAGTTGGAAATGGTAGAAACAAACTTCTAAACCAATGGAAGCTTTTTCAGAAGTGTAGAATGTGATAAATGAGTTTCATACATAACGCTTAAACGACAATGATCTTCATTCACAAAACGTTAAGAAGGCATTTGTTTTTACGCAACTTGCGCAGTTTTCACGAAAATCATTGACATTTACGATTGTTTTCTTACTTAATGTATTAGTTTCTAGGCAAGAACAGAACCTGCAAACGGTGAAGAGCACTTCATTTTGTTGCATACCTGTTTGTGCAAAACATTAGCATATTTGGTTTTCTTCAACTGTTGCATTATATTATACTATCTACACATTTTAAATTTAGGAACAAATTCTCTTAATGAGCTTATTTCTGGGCAAAAGGTCAAGTTGCACCATTAAAAAAGTTAAAAATCAAAATTTTATCTCTACAAAAGCACAATACGCTCCAGACAAGTAGCCTGAAAAGTTGTGGCATTATAGGTGTGCTTTAAAACATAAAATACATCATCATCATCATCATCATCATCATCATCATCATCAGCAAATATTTAAAATGTTATTAATTTTGCCCAAGATTAGCTTTATAACACACTTTCACCAGTTGCTATACGCCAGGCCTCGAGCTCTAAATAGCCGCATAACTGAATGGGCCCAGATACAAAAGAGGAAAGGCATCAGTGAGCGCCCTTCCCATCGGTGACCCGCGTTCCTCAATGCCGCAAGAATCTCATCTGCATTTCTATTCCGGCTCTGCTTGTATGTGGAAGTAACGCCCAGCGGTCAGTGACTCGTTGGGCCTCCCGGAGCGAGCACCCCCAAAAAATAATGTGGCGGTGGGACGAAGAATCATGTCTCAGTTCCTTCAACCGGAGGCTGACAGCGGTCCTGGAGACCCCAATGAAGGTCAAAGCCTCTTGTCAGGGCTGCAGGTGGCTCGCTTCCTTTCTCTCCACTAGGATTTCGTCACCTACGTTAGATTCCATTCCAAGGGAAATCTGTAATAAGGTGGCCCAAAAGTTATGGTAGAGTTATGTTTGAAAACAGTAACCAATAAGCATTACTTAAATTGTTGATAGTGGTGGTGAAGGCCTAGGACAAAAATACTTGATTATGGATCAAGAGGTCGTGATTATAAAACTCCAGCACTACCAGCATTGAGCACCTTTAACCCAAAGTTCCTCCACGGAGACCGTCCCTTTAATTAGGGGAAAAGTCACTCTGGATAAGAGGGTCTGATGAAGGGTGTCAATGTAAATGCAACATTTTAGGATAATGTGAGAAACAGCTTTATGAACCATTGCACGCATGGTGGCCAATGAAGTGAACAACGTTCCTTAAGTTTGTACTCAACAGATCATAATTCATGCTGGTATGCGTTTTACAAGCCTAAATTTACTCGAGTTTCCAACATGTCTCATACCCAGTTTGTTCAAAATGATTCCTGACTATTTTATCGATCCAATTTTATATTGTTGATTCCTTGAAGCATTCGAAACCTTATAAAATAACTAACAGAAACAGATCTCACAACGCGCAACATTAGCTCCATGTTAGCCATCTTCCAGTGTGACGTCATTATTCTGAATAGCAACTTTACCGATAGCGGTAAACTTCTGTCTGTGGTTCTGGCGTTTTACAGTAGATGTCTGCAGGAGCTCCCCCGCATCTCTGCATCCGATGTCCACCGCATCTGCAAGTGGTCAACAACACCAGACAGCAGACTGGACTAAGGTTTTGGGTTATATGCCTCCTCTTACATTGACAACTATGAGGTTAAGTTGTTAGTAGCTAGCTAAGTTACCTCAGCTAACGTTACCTGATTTTTGCGGCTTGATAGAAAAACATATCTCTGCTAACTTGTTTTTATTTTTTCTGATTTACGTCAATAATGTAGTTTGTTACAATCAACCAACCACATCTGAACTAATTCTAGCTGGAAGACTGTTTTATTCACCGTAAAAATCTCAGACGGAGTGGGGAAACCACAGTCATTCACCAGACGCGTATCGAAGTGAAAAGCGGAAGTATCTAACCGGTTAAAAAAATCTGTAGATCTTCCAAAAATATCTGTATTTAAAAAAAAAAAAAAAAAAAAAAAAAAGTCTCTCTCCTACAGACCTTCCCTCATTCTAAAACTCTAAACCCTCCAGCCCATCAAAAACCTCACCAAAGCCCCAAGCTGATCTGTAACAAATGACAAGGGCCAAAGGTCAGTCCCAATACATATCAGAAAAGTATTGGCATCTCCCATTTGCCTCTCTTTCAAAATAAGAGTGCCCCGTATCGACCCCACCCCACCGAGTTATTTATCTCTCCTCGTCTGAATACTCATAGAAACGCCAGAGCTCGGATTTTTCGGAAGCGTAATGACCGTCCGAGAAAGACGGCAGAGAAAGGTGAAGAATAGAGGGGGATGACATCAGGCTAATTTCACACTTGGCTCTGGGACGGCTGGCCGGTTTGCCGCACAACGCAGATCAAAGGCGTGGCCCAAAAGCCGAAAAGGACGACTTAAGTATGCTAATCTCCAGGACAAATATATTTTAATCTCGTTAGAATACAAGTTAATGCTACAACTCGCCAGCGAACTCAGCGGAAGACGAACAAGCGTACGGAAGACCAGTTCTGGGCGTCTTCGCTAAAAGCGAGGCCCAGTTCAGAGTTTCTGCACGAAACGGTTTTGTCGCCTGAATAAATCGTGAGAGTTGGGAAGATGGAGACCCCCTGGGAGGAGGTGTTAGTGAGGGTCTGCTTTCGCCCAGGCACCTAGCGTGCATAGGAAATGAGGGGCTTCAGTTGTCCACAGCGTCTGGTCACTTTGAGCCCTTGCCAACAGCACCTTGGTAACCCTTGATCTGTCATGTATTTAAGCCTAAGTCGCCCAGGCCTTAAACTGCCAAGCACAAAAGGAGAGAAAAAAGGCTACTTTTTTTGTGATCACAACCACCCCTTACATTTACAAAAATAACACAAACCAAGCAGCTTCCTGGACTTTTTAAACAGGGCTGAAAACGGCTTAGAGTTAATTACAGACTTTGTTTGCAGAGGGTAGAGGCTGGAAAATGCTGGAGCAAGTAGCTGATATAAAGGGCTACTAAGCATTTGGGAAGTCGAGGGGATTTGGGAAGTCCTGACTTTTTCAGAAGCTTTAATCACCGTGCAATCCACAAATCATGAAAATATCTTGCAAATTCAACATTTTTCTCCTTCCCGTACTCTAGGAGCATGGTCGTCAAGGTTTCGTAAGAATGACATTTTGCTGTACAGCAGATCTTGTAACACAAACCAAAAAGCATGGTCTGACAGAACAAACAGGGACAGTGAAGCGAATTGAATCGCGATTCTTTCTTTGTTGATTCAAAATCAATCCATGCATTCCAAAAATCGATTCATATTTAATGGAGCGCAGGAATCGATTTTGAATCGACAGAAAGAATCGTGATTCAATTCAGGTTTGTTTGGGTTTTTTTTTTTACACACCCTTACTCAGATCACAAAAGAATCAAATCGAGTTATGAATCGTGAATCGATTGAACCGAATCATGTTTTAAATATATAAAATGAAAAGCATCCTGGGTGGTTTATTTATATATACACATATATACATATACACATATATAAAAAAACCACACAGACACTTTATCAACCCGATTACCATGAACAACACTTCACTAAACTGAAGGGGGCAAAAGCAGCACACTGGAGGCTCCCTACTTCCCCCTTCTGCTTCGTTTATCCTGTGCATCATCACTAACCTCTAAGACTCGGTGATGTTCATGTAGTGATGTGATGGTGATGTCACTTCCCCCTGCCCGAGCAACCGGAACAAGCGCTGATCACAAAGTGGCGCTCCCTAACCCACCCCCTGCCACCGCCACCGCCTCCGCCCCACTCTGCCCGGACGGAATCACCCCCCACCCTGCATCAACATCGACACCACCACCACCACCCAAAACACACAGGCGCAGTTCCGCATCGAGGAGCGATGAGGGGTGCGTATGAAATTTACCCGACCGCCATGTTTATAATGGCTCACTCGCGGATAGATGGAGGAGGAGTTGGAAAAATATTTTTTTAAATTATAACAGTTTTGCTAACAATAAATAATAATTATAAAAATAAATATTTAATTACACTTTAGGAAGAACTCTTCTTTGAATGTCAAATACTGAAATTTGACTCTACTTCACTTAAGATAGAATTTTACATTAAGTAGAGTAAGATTCTATACAAACTCTACTCCTACTGGATTACAAATTATTTATAATACCAACTAAAATATTAGCACAGAACTATTAGACCGCTTTCTCTGTAAATTCAACATATTTTCTAATAATCCTAATTTTATAAATATTTAAT
>JAVGVS010002502.1:0-11402 GCA_032718565.1 Distichodus sexfasciatus
TTGCGCGCAACATTATCACAACCGCGCACTCGATTCTTAATTTTGTGCTCTCGAGTTTCACATTTGCGCTCGTGACTTTGAAATTTACGCCCGCAAACTTTTTGCAGCAAGCCATTTTGCGCGCTCTAGTTTTGGCGTCGATGTGACGCCGTAGGGCCGTTCTTCTAGCTGTCGCTGAATGCTATTGCGCAAGAGCGAATCTCGCCAGAGTGTGGTGTATTGGTGCCCTCTACTGGAAAGCGGTAGCATTGCACAGTTAGAAAGGAAGGAAAACGTCTCACTCCGTTTAAAAACATGTCTGGCGACAGTTATCGACTTATCGACAATCAAATTCGTCGGCGACTATTTTTATTGTCGACAACGTCGAATAATCGTTGCACCCCTAATATTTAGTAGTAATTGGCGGGGGAGGGTGGTGTGGAGGGTTGTCACAGTAGTAAGAGCGTTGTTTTTCATCTGAGATTTACGCCATTGTTTACAGCCTTCAGCATGTAACCGTAACTTCCGGGTCAAATGAAATGGAATAGGAGTGTGTGTTGCGTTTTTTTTTCCCCTCTTATTTCGGTTTTGGAAACAAACATAGAAGGAAAAACCATTTTTTTGGTTTTAATGTTCAAAAACAACCAAGTTTGCATGCTATAAATTGTGTGTGTATATAAAAGAGATAAAGAAAGAGAGAATTTACGGAAAAATAGTGGAAGAAAACTGTAGACACGAGAGAGAAAAGGGGCAACGGAATGAGTGAGGGCGTGTGTGTTCTGGTATGTGTGTGTGTGTGTTTCACGTTGCAGACTTTATGATTCCTCACAGGATGCTGGGTAACAATCTGCCAAGTCACCCGCACACGGCCAATTCATCCTTCACTACGGCCATATTTCATCTCTCTCTCTCTCTCTCTCTCTCTCGTGTGTGTTTGTTTGTGTGTGTGTGTGTGTGTGTGTGTGTGTGCCAGTACGTGAGCAGACATAAGCCGCGCTCTCTCCCTCAGGTCTTGCATAGTTTAACTGCACCCTGACGACCGCCCGCTGCACTAAAACACCTGCACGACTTTCTCCACAGTCAAAACACACACCATATTAGGGCGGCGCAACTGATCGAACCATTTCGAACTTCTGATCGACATCGTCTTACCCATGTCGGTTATTTGATTCATTTAACAGAATTCTCTGAATCCTTTCCCCAATGTGTTGATTATTCATGCAACGGCAAGTTTGCCAACTGCAGAATAAAAGGATAAATCCTGCACGTGTCTGGGCCTTAATTCCGACTTTCGCAAGCAAAATCTTGTGTCTGTATGTGATCAGATCTGACTGCCCTTGGAACGTCACAATTACAGTGCCTACAGCGGTACGTAACGAGTGCCACAATAAAGTGTTTTAAATAAACTCAACAGAGTTGAAACAGGAGAGTTTACTTGCGAAAGTTTCACTGAATTTACAGAAAATGTACGAAATCGTGATTATTATCGAGTATGAAATGACATCTCGTGACATTTTGGTCACAGCCGTACTTATATATGCTATGGTCACAGCTCCCTCTGGGCATCACTCCAGCCGCCCACCAGAGGGCACCCTTGTCCTGTCCCGTCCTGTCCCGTCCCGTCCGCCTAGTGTGGTATGTCTGTCAACTCCCTCCGTCCTGCCCCACTGACCCTTGACTGGTTAATGAGCTCACGTATTTGTTACACTTTAGTTTGCTTAGTCCTTCGTTCCCAGTTTCGTTGGTTCATTGGTTCCTGCTTTAGTCTCTGCCTTCGGCTTACCCCGTTTTGTTGATCTGCTGCTTTAGTACACTGCAAAAAATGCCTTTTTAAAAATAAGAAAAAATTTACTATTTTTGGGAAAAAAAATACTTCTTTCAAGCAAAATTATCTGCCAGTGCAGCAAGAAAATTGCACTTGCTAAGATTTCTTAAAACAAGAAAAAAAAACTCAAAGACTAAGCATACACAACTTAAATTAAGCAGAATATACTAGTTTTTTTTCTCCAATTCTCTTGAAACAAGTAAAAATATACTTACAGTCTACCTGTTAACACAACTCCTTTACCAATGTAGGTTTTTTTAAGAAAAAACTGCTCAAAATTAGTCGTATTAGCTACGTAGGATAACGCAAGATAAATTTTCTTGAAACACGTCAAATAATGTAAACAATATTCAGTCTTACCAAGAAAATAAATCCAAAAAATGGTGTAACAAGATTAAAATGCTGAATTCAAGTCAATTACACTTGTACAGATTTTTATTTTTTGCAGTGCATTCATTCATTCATTCATTCATTCATTATCCGAGCTCTTCGGCCTCGTTCACGCGGACGTCTGAACCAGGCGTTTTTCTGGCGTTTGTGGCGCCAGGCGAGCGCCGACCGAACGCCGGCCGTTTTTTTTCTGCTCACTGGAGCAAATCAAAGCGTCCACGCGGGCGTTCAGCACCGGCGTTCGCCGGCCGTCAAATAAACGCTGCATGCGACGTTTTCTTGGCGTCGAAATCCCGGCGAACGCGAGGAAAACGGCGCTATTGCGAAACGCCACGGTGAAACGCCAATCGAACGCAGCTACAAAACGCGTATGGCGTTCAGAGGGCGTTCATTTCGAACGTCCGTGTGGACCAGGCCTTAATCTCAACTGGGATAGCGGGGTGGGGACCGGAGCCTGTCCTTACGGACTTACGGGCGCAAGGTGTGGACCAACCCCGGGCAGGCGCCAAAACACCACAGGGCACGCACACACACACACGGATAATCACACTCACATTCACACCTTACGGGGCCAATTTAGAGTCGCCAATTAACCTGTAGTGCATGCTTTTGGACTGTGGGAGGAAAGCGGAGCACCCTACGGACATCCTCGCGGTTCGAACCCAGGACCTTCTCGCTGTGAGGCGGCCCGGTTTAGCGTAATGTTTGGTTTAATCAGTCAGCTTAGCATTCGCAGGTGTTTCAGTTTAATTACTCATCGATGCCTATTTAGGCCTGTCTCTGTCGGTCCACCATTACTCTACCCCACGTTGGCATGCTGGCACGCTGGCATATTTGTGTTTTTGGAAGAAGAGGGTTCAGTTTGATGTTTTGTGGCCATCAAGCTTAGTTTTGTTTTCGGATTTAAATAAAGAGTTTGCACTGGTGCCACCGTCTCCTGTGTCATCCTGATGTTCAGCATGAAAGATACACTGATCACATGTAATGTGAAATGATTCAATCCTCTCACGTTTGAATATCAACGATCACGGCTAAAAGCTGACGAAAAGCAGAAATCCAGAGTTACAAAACAAAGCCCAATTTTTAAATGATCTGAATTGCACTAGTAGCTGTTCCTACTGAAGTTGCCTGAACACTACACTTAAACGGAATCTGAAAAACAACCAGACGCTGAAGTCATGACGATTATCGTCCTCGTTTGATTCTGTGACATTAATAGCACACGAAAAACCAAACGATACGTCTAATCTTATTCAAACAATCACATTTTTTAACATTGTTTATTTACGAACGCGTTCAGGTTTCTAATGAGCCGTGTAATGGGCAGTTGGTGGCGTAACGGTAGGGTGTTCGCCCTGTGATCGGAAGGTCGCAGGGTTGAATCCAGGGCTGGTAAAGTTACCACTGAGGTACTCATGAGCAAGGAACCCCAGGTGCTTGTTAGCTGCCCACTGCTCCATCACGGATGGGTCAAATGCAGAGGTCACATTTGGTTGTGGTGCACTGTGTGCTGTGCTGTGTTCACAATGACAAATAATCACTCACTCCATCACAATAATGCTGAGGCTCGTAGATCAGATCCTCGTTTTGTATCTGTTGTCAGGCTATGGTTCAGCAACTGCAGACGCGTGTCTAATGAGTTAGCAAACAGCAGATAAATGTTGTGGTTTATGCCTTATTTTAAGTGATATTACAGACTAGAAAATATTTTCAGCCAATCACGCAGCAAAAACACAGTTTTATCAAGTTTGATAAAGTTGAAATACGGAAGACTTCAAGCAAGGCATCAGCGCAAATCCATCAAGATGATAATGACACGGTTTAGCTAACATAAACGTTCTCTCGCGCCACTCAAAACGATACCTATATGGAATGAATCGGACGACATATGACTGAGATATCAACATTCAAAGGAGTCGGGTTTCTCCTGTCACGCCAAGTGAGAAACGGAGAAATCTGCCTTTGAGACTATCGCCGTAGCACTCACAGACGCTTCGGTGCGGTCGGCGGCTCGTTTTGCATTTCGGTAGCCTCGCTGCATTCACAGCCACCGCGGATAGCTACCTGCGTTAAGGTTAGCTGAACTTCCGAGAGCGGAGATGGATTCACGGAATATCTTCCGCTAGTCAACCAGTGGTTGGCGTAATATATTGAAATGGGGTCAAGCAAACTTTTAACATTCTGCTGGAATTAATTCCTCACCTCGAAAGTCACGTTTTTTAGGATGGAAAAGAATGCGTTTTTCAGCAAATTGATTCGCTTAGTACAGTATAGACCTTCCACTGTTCAAAACACTAAAACAATCCAAAATCCCAAATTTTACCCACATAGCGTAAGCGCTCTCGCTTTTCTCGGGAAACCTCCGTTGCGACAAGCGACTGGTTTTGCCGTGCAGAGTCACATATACAAAATTAATAGAATTGGCTTCAGGAAGTGAGGAAGAAAAAATTCTGCAGGGTGTCACGGAAACTACTAATGAGTTGAAAAGTGCAAACACTCAACAGCGACGTGTTCGGAACACACACACACATACACACACGCTCATACACACTCACACACACAACTATGGTGCGTTAACGGATATTATTACTCTATTAGGAGTGCTGGCACTTACAGATAGGACAACTACTGTCCCACTAATCATTCATTAGCTCTTTAAAACACACCCACCTACACACACACAGCCACAACCACACACACACACACACACACACACACACACACACACACACACACACCCACGCAGACCTTAATGATTAATAAGGCCAGATGGATTTTTGGCCAGTGGATAAAATGGAGTCAGTGATTAACTGTGAGCCAAATGAAAGATTAATAGGTTATAAAGTCAAAGTCATGGCAGCAGAAATAACTCAGCAATAAAATACAGCTCACACACTCGAGGGGGGGAGAGAGAGAGAGAGGGAGAGAGAGAGAGTGGCTCGGAAGGCAAATCATTACCGCCCGCCCTCCCGTTACTCTTTAAAGGAGCAGTTGGGGGAAAATCCGCTTTACTCACACTGATAACACTCAGTCAGCCCAATCGGGTTTGATCGAGTTTCTAGGCTATCACTCGTTTACAAACGACAACCAAAAACTAGGGATGCACGATATGGGGATTTATTGGCCGACGCCGATATCCGACGTTTTTCATGCTTATATCTGCCGACGCCGATAGGGACGCTGATAAATGAGGAAGGCAGAGTTGAATAGAAGTCGAGCGATAACGTTTATCAGGGTCGATATCGATACCGATTATTGCTAGTTAACAGGGGTGATGATCTGTCACCATTTAGAATTTTACAAACACCAACCTCAGCTGAAACTCTCCTCTTCTCCATCTCAGCGCAATCGCATGTGAGTGACGAGGCTTCAGCGTTGACTGGCTACTACTCGCCTGACATATAGCCGGGGCATTTGTGAGCGCGGCGTTAAACGAAGCAGCGAGTCGAGAGCAAACGGCGCAGACAGAAGAGACGGCAGTGGAGCCACGGTAGCGCACCTTGTAATGACTGAATATCGGCGATGGTCAAAATTAAACACCGATACCGATATCGGCCCCCGATAATCGGCCCGGCCGATAAACGGTCAATCCTTACTTTGTAACACTCTCTAAAAAGTGTACTTAACTTATGAGGTGTTCTGAATTCTGAAGTGTGACTTGGATGGTGCTAATTAAAATCCCAAAACGGCAGCATCACAGATTCTCAAATCCTAAAAATTCTCAAACCGTTTTTCGACAATCCATCAGACTCCTAAACACACTGCCTGCCCCCGAACGAAATGTGACCTCTGCATTTGACCCATCCGTGAAGGAGCAGTGGGCAGCTAACATGGGCAGCGCACGGGGAGCAGTGCTTGGGGACGGTACCTTGCTCATGAGTACCTCAGTGGTAACTTTACCGGCCCTGGATTCGAACCGGTGACCTTCCGATCACGGGGCGAACACCCTACCGTTACGCCACCAACTGCCCCCATTTAATAGATTGCCTGCTTAAAATGATCATATTCGACTGCCGAAGATTCGACAGCATGTGGCTTCTTTCTGGAGCGGTAGGTATCGTGATCGGAAGTTCGCAGGACCGGTAAAGGTAACGCCCCAAGCGCTGGCTTCCCGGATGGGTCACATTGCATTGTGGTGCGCGGTGTGCTGTGCTGTGGTGTGTTCACAATGACAAATGATCGCTCACAGTTGGTGGCGTAACAGGTGGGGTGTTCGCCCCGTGCTCAGAGGGTCACAGGTTCGAATCCAGGGCCGGTAAAGTTACCACTGAGGTACTCATGAGCAAAGTACCGTCCCCAAGTGCCGCTCCCTGGGCGCCTGTTAGCTGCCCACTGCTCCTTCACGGATGGGTCAAATGGAGAGGTCACATTTCGGTGTGGTGCACTGTGTGCTGTGCTGTGGTGTGTTCACAATGACAAATAATCACTCGCTTTTACTTGCACTCTGTAAAAACTGAAGCCCCATCAGCTCGTCTCTCTGTATACAGCTGAGACGACGACAAAGTTTATTTTGACTTTCGCTTTTTGACTAAAGAAGCAGAACTTGGATTTAAAGACAATTAGGACAATTCAAGACAAGCAAATAAGATTTTCTGCAAAATCTTCCAAAATAGTCCTCAAATAGAACTTTGGTTTCTCACCCACCACTGGCCGAGACAGGTAGAAGCAGCTGTCAATCATGATGTCCTCCAGCAGCTCCTGATCTGAGGAAGAAAAAGAAGAGAACTCACACCTTAACCTGGTATAGAGCTTCTTGTTTTCTTGCTTCAACTTGAAACTTGTAATTGCAATGGTTCAAGAATTTTTAAAAGTCAAATGACAGACAAAAAAAAAATCTCTCACGTTCCTTTTTGGGATTCATAGTGTAATTCCTGACTTTTATCTATTAATGGTGTTGTTTCCAGGGTAAGGATCATTTAACTGAGATGGGAGTTTTAGGTACTTTATACGCTACTGACAACCACCAACATTATTTTAGAGTCGGGGAGGGAAGGGAGAGAGACTCTGCCTCCACGCTCTCGCTCCACTCTGCCTTCGCGCTCTCGCTCCACTCTGCTTTCACGCTGACTCTGCCTCCATGCTCTCGCTCCACTCTGCCTTCGCGCTCTCGCTCCACTCTGCTTTCACGCTGACTCTGCCTCCATGCTCTCGCTCCACTCTGCCTTCGCGCTCTCGCTCCACTCTGCCTCCATGCTCTCACTCCACTCTGCTTTCACGCTGACTCTGCCTCCATGCTCTCACTCCACTCTGCCTTCGCGCTCTCGCTCCACTCTGCTTTCACGCTGACTCTGCCTCCATGCTCTCACTCCACTCTGCCTTCGCGCTCTCGCTCCACTCTGCTTTCACGCTGACTCTGCCTCCATGCTCTCGCTCCACGCTCTTTTCCCCACGCTCTACTTCCCTCTGCCTTCTGTAGCTCTGCCTCCATGCTCTCGCTCCCTCTGCCTTCCACGCCCAGCTGCCTTAGGCTGCTCTTGCTCCCACGCTCTCGCTCCACTCTGCCCCACCTTCCAGCTCTGCCTCCATGCTCTAGCTCCCTCTGCCTTCCCTGACTCTGCCTCCCTTGCCCACTCTGCCTTCACGCTGACTCTGCCTCCACTATTTCCAGGGTAAGGAACTTTTTAAAAAAAAAAGTTTTAGGTACTTTATAAGGCACTGACAATCACTAACATATTAGAGGCAGGTGAAGGAAGAGAGATCTACCTTCACTCTCGCTCCACTCTGCCTTCGCACTTTCTCTTCACTTGGCGCTTCGCGTCCATTTACTCTATTGGACCAACAAAGCAATAGGGAACGTCAACAGTACGACAAATTAAAATGTAGAAAATCAATGTTTGACTTTTCTGAATCGATTCAGAATCGTCCAAATCCCTCATTGTGATGCATCTACTTTTTTTTTTTTAACCCCACCCCAAGTTGTGAATATACAATATTCATTATAACCAAATTAAAATCTCTAAAAATAAATTGGTGGTACGAAACTGCCTCGTCACAAACTGTCCTAATGCTCCTTAACATGGCAAACTCCACCAATGCACTGTGAGTCTCAAAAAGAGGATCGTTGCTCATGACTTTGATCAATGTTGAGCGTTGCAATTAAAGTCAAGTGGGTAAAGCCTCTGTATGAAGAAAAGGGGTATACAGGGGTTAGGGCATGAATTCTCCAAATATTGCATCAGTTCACAAGAAAAGTTATTATTGACACATCAATGAAGCACAGCAACAGTGAATGGAACAGAACAATGGCGATCCTAAATAGAAGAAAAATGGACTGAGCTGAAGCAAGAGAACCGCAGAACGTCCACACGAGATGTACGGTTTGAACTCTTGTAATACTGCGTCAGCTCTCCAGACAAGTTTCTTCCTATCGATTTTAGCAGTGCAGTGTGTAACTGCAAGACAGAAAGTGGAACGGCAACAGCTGACAAAAAACAGAACATCAGGATTCCTAAACACAAGCAAAAGGTCAGGAAAAATGTCTGGAAAACACCCGGAGCACCCGGCGCCACCGGAGCAGATGCGGCACCCGACGTCACGGAAACACATAAGCAGCGCCCCTTGCTATAGTAGCGCATGTTGGAGGTAGCGCTCGGACATGGAGGTGGTTCTCGTCGCCACTGAACCCGCTGCTGGGAACGCAGAGGCGGCACCTGTACCGCCCAATCCGGAAAAGCGCTGCACGTCAACCTGGAAACATGGAGGCGGTGCTCGTCGGCACTGTCACCTGGTGGAGGTGGAGCCCATTGCCGCAAGGAACCGAAGAAGGACGACCAAACCAGTGATCTGCAGTCCAGTGGAGGCTCCTCCCCAGTGATGACCATTGCCTGGGCCAGCTCAATATAGCCGGTCTGCTCTGGATCTTCCTCCAGCGGAGCGGAGCATACGCTGCAAAGCTCCCTTAGGAGAAAATCTCTCTTAGCGGAATGGTAGGAACTGGACTGGTCAAGGCTGAGCTGTGAGGACTGAGGAAGGGCCTCGGTCAGTCCTGGGAGATGGAGGTGTGCGAGCTCTGCCAATCTCGCCACATCCGATGTTATGATTCGGATGGGGGCGTGACAGAGGAGGCAGATGTGAGGTTTCAACAAAACTTTAAGAAGAAACGAAAGCACGACACAAACCAAACACAAAAATGGATGGACAACAGACGCAAGACAGATACACAGGAGGAAGGCAGCCTTAAATACTAGGGATGTGCAAAAAAATTGAATCGTGATTCTTCCTCTGGCTATTCAAAATCGATTCATGCGTTCCATAAAAGCGATTCATATTTTTCAACTAACGTAACGGCACTAGTTTACTTTTTCGCGACACGAGTTCAGCTCGACAATCCTACAGATGGCACAAATCTCTAAACCTGCCCACACAGACCTCCTTCACGCGAGCAGGAAGGAAAGGCAGTCAGTGTGGGTACGTATGCATTACGTTTGATTTCTTAGTTGATCTGCCAGTCAAATGGGAAAAGTAAACAAATTCATCTATGTACTGAATCATGATTCGTGATTTGTGAATCATGAATCGATTGAATCGTGAGACTTTCCAAATCGTGCACTCCTAAAATACATTAAATACATTGAACACAGGTGTTGTAGATTAACGATGACAGGGAGCACTGGGAGAACATGGAACCGTGGGATTCCCGGGGCTACCGTGACAGTGGGGAAGCAGTTATAGAGTAAAGCGAGATCATAAAACTATTTTTTTTAATGAAATTCTTATTAATAATGATAATTAAAAACAATCCAAATATTTACATCCAACAGTTATTATTGTTTTGCGTTGTTCATGGATATGTGCAACTTTTTTAAACTTTATTAGAGCTGCAACTATCGATTCTTTTTGTAATCGGGTATTCTATCGATTTTCTTATCGATTAATTGGATTTTTTTTTTTTTTAAGACAATACATTTGTTTTTAGGCTTATTCTAGTGTGTGAGTAGAAGTTAGCAATACATGCTTTATGTTGCTGTATTTAGGACGCCCTGCACTACTCATAGTTTGATGTGTAAATGCTGACATAGTTACGAAATCACCACATTTCTGATGAAAACTGACTCGTTTTTTTAGCTTTAGGTCAAATAAAAGAACTGAAAGAACAATACAAGAACACTGTTTTATTGCTGAGTTGCAGAGATTTTATTATCTATTATTGTCTATTTATTATCTATGGCGTAACATTCTAAGACTTCTTTGGTACCCATCAGAATATAGAATAACATTTTTTAAATTAATAGATTTTCTTTATTTCTTCTTTCCTACTGATTACTCTATAACATTATAGAATTGAAAAAAAAAAATTCAGATCCATTGAAACTGAAGAAATACTCAAGTTTTTGGTCATTTTGATATAAAATGTGCTGCTTTTGGCCTTTCTGGAAGCAAACTACATTTCCCACAATCCCCTGCGCGCCCTTCTAGCGCGTTACGGAATAATCTATGGGAAACTCAATAAACGACTGTATTGTGAGTAGAACGCTGGTTGTTGGGTTATTTATCAGCTAACACATGCGTTGTGTCTGTCATAAAGGGGACGTTTAAACTGAACTGGAGCGTTTTAGCGAGTAACGGCGCGCTAACACGGGCGCTCACAAACAGGGCGCGGGATTACATCGCAAAAATGTCATTTATGGGTTTTTTCGTGTTTACTTCTGTTTTTGTGCACGGAATATCTCACAAATACTTTCACATACTGAGAGATCAGGTCCTGTCTTGATGGCGTCTCTAAAAACGTTGTGCATCATGAATAAGCGTCCGTGTGAAACACAAGCGGCGCATGCACTAGGGAGTGCAATGAATTAAACGAAGCTTCGATTCTGGAAAAATGGCCTCGACCATTTTTTGTAATCAAATTCATTCATTCATTCGTTTTCCGAACCGCTTCATCCCAACTGGGGTCGCAGGGGGACCGGAGCCTATCCTGGGAACTTACGGGCGCAAGGCGGGGACCAACCCTGGGCAGGCACTAACACAACACCGCAGGGCACACACAATCACACTCGCATCCACGCATTACAGGGCCAATTTTAGAGTCACCAATTAACCTACATTGCTTGCCTTTGGACTGTGGGAGGAAACTGGAGACCCGGAGAAAACCCACGAGAACACGGGGAGAGCACGCAAACTCCACACAGAAACGCCCAACGGCCGTCCCCGGGGTTCGAACCCAGGACCTTCTCGCTGTGAGGCGGGAGCGCTAACCACTCCCATCCTT
>JAVGVS010002503.1:0-11397 GCA_032718565.1 Distichodus sexfasciatus
ATCTGCTAGAATCTACTAGGATCTGCTAGAATCTACTAGGATCTGCTAGAATCTACTAGGATCTGCTAGAATCTACTAGAATCTACTAGAATCTGCTAGGATCTGCTAGGATTTCCACATGGCAGGCAGTCAAATTGGCCAGAAACTGCTTTTTAAAAGCCACTTCAAAATGTAATGTGTTACAGCGTTTAAGAACGTAAATCCAACCTTTATTTCATTTTGTGTTTTACAGGCAACACAAGATTTAAAAAGATTGAAAAAAAAGAACGCTCTGGTTTCTGCTGGTTCAAGAAAGGACAACGTTGCAGTGCACTTTACTTGAACTGTTAAAAGCAATGTTGCATGAAGGAAGTTATGTTAGTCCACAACCCTGACTGAGTGCAAGTGAAATGCAGAAGAGGAAGGAGCCCGGGCCTGGCTGGAGGAGCTCTTGGACGCAGTCTGACCCTGCAGAGCCGAGCGAGGGAACTTGGCTGCTGTAGACTGAGCCACGGTGAGCTGTGGGAGAAGTAAAGACACATTGAGATTTGATCAGAGTTCAGTAGCAATTTAATTTCTGTGTATGTCTGTGTAGGTTCCCGGTCGTCCAGGACATGGTCATCTCGAGGACTTGATCAGAAGGCAACTGGACTTCTTTACAAACCACTTGAAGACGCTCCACCTCCCGTCCAAAAGGCTTCTTCTGTTGTAAAAAGTCTGAGGGTGAGTTGCTGGTGTTTATCCTCTAGATCAGAGTGATCACCTTGATCACGTAGTTGTTGACCTGTTGCCCATGGACTCGTTAGTGTTGCTTTGTCCTTGACCTTTAAATTGTTGTTGTAATTGGCTGATGATTGGTGTGATGTTGCTCCAGCTCTGTATGTTCCAGTGGCACATTGATGTTCTGTCCAAAATGTCAATGTGTGTATCTTCATAAGTGTTCTGATGTCCAGCTGATCTGCTCACTCTGGTCTGTGTGTAATGTCTGTATCATGTGCATCCTGAAAGTTGTTACTTCTCCATTGTGATTGTGTTGTACGCAGTGTCTACAATGGTCCTGTTTAACTGCTGCAGATCTTCTATGTCTAGGTTAAAGTTGTTGTGTGTATATGTATTTATATCTCTGTATGTATATCGATGTGTACATGGGTATATTTACTTTGTGCCTTCTTTGTTCTCACTGTAGAAACGACCAGGTGTTCCTTCTCCTTTCAGCGACGACGGCCAGCGGAGTCGAGTCCCACCGAGCCTCTTCGGGAGGGTGAGTAGAAAAACCTTCTCTCTATATTCTATCACGAAAAAAAACTGTTTAAATGTCGAGCCTCTGCATTTCCCCTCACTCGAGGTGAAGGTTGGCTGAGTGGTTAAGACCCTCGTCTCATCACCCAGAGACTGGGGTTCGAATCCCTGCTCCGCCGTTACTGTTCCTGTGTCTCTGAGCAAAACTCTTAAACTGCTGAAATTAACAAGTTGACTTTGTTCTGAATAAGAACGTCTGTTAAATACTTTAAAGTTAAAGAAATAATTCTTTAAATATTTAAATAAGGGTTTTGCTCAGGAAAGGTAACGGCGGAGCTGGGATTTGAACCGTGATCTTCTGGTCCAGAGACCAGGGTCTTAACCACTCGGCCAACCTTCACCTCGAGAGAGGCGAAATGCAGAGGCTCGACATTTAAACAGTTTTTTTTCGTGATAGAATATAGAGAGAAGGTTTTTCTACTCACCCTCCCGAAGAGGCTCGGTGGGACTCGACTCCGCTGGACGTCGTCGCTGAAAGGAGAAGGAACACCTGGTTATTTCTACAGTATAAATAAGGCATAAATATATATATATATATAGACACAACAACTTTACACTAGAGGTAGAAGAAGAACATGACATTAAACAACACAACTGTAAAGAGACGGTGTACAATCATTTACAATAACACACTGGGGAAAGTACAAGTTTCAGGACACAAACATTACACATAGAACAGATACAAACATTGACATTTGGACAGTGAGTAGAACGGCTATGTGCCACTGGAACATACAGAGCTGGAGCAACATCACACCAATTACAACACACATTTAAAGGTGAAGGACAACGCAACACTAACAGGTCAATAACTACTTTCAAGGTGGTCACTCCGTTCTAGAGGATAAACACCAGCAACACACCGTCAGACTTTGTACAACTGAAGAAGCCTTTCGGACGAGAGCAAGACTTGTTACATCTAAACTACACTTGTCTTTTGTCACAACATTAAAACTCATTTAACGTCATTACACTAAGTATTAGTTCTGTTATTAGTTCTTGCCTGAGTGACTGGATGGTGTCTTTCCACAATGACAGAGCTCATGGGTGGGACCACACCAATGACGTTGATGCTGCCTGGGGGACGTCCTGTCTTGGTGTGCTCAGAGCGTCCAGAAACACGTGTAGAGACGGTCTTGGACGCTTTCTGCTTGGCCGACGTTACCGTCCGTGCACTTGCCTAAATAAAAGAAACATTTATAAAGCAGGTAGAGCTGTTGGTCCTCATTCACCAATAAAATCTTCTCAAGGAAGTTGACATTTAAATAGTATAATATTATACAACTCTAAAGAAAGGCCAATGTTTTCCGTAAATCAACGTGCAATAAACTGCAGCAGTTGTAGCTCTTACCCAGGAACAAATCTTAAATAACAATGTCGGATCTTCGTGAACACTGCATGAGTGGGTTTTAAGATTTCTTAAGAATTACTGCTGGATGAGTCCTACTGTTTGTATCTACAGAACATGAAGATGAACGCAGTGGGTTTTTTTTTACCTGTCTAAAGGAACTTGCGCCGCCTCCTGGTGGTAAAGCTGTGTTCGCGAGCGTATTGGAATGAGCTGCCTGGCTTGCTTGTAGATCGTGAAAGACAAAATGTTCCTGCAACACAATGACATGAAATGTAACAAAGCCGTTTGGAACAAAAATCTAATGAAATCTAATGAGTCTCAGTAAACGTAGACACAAGTCTGGTAGCTACTAGGGGTGTTGAAATTAATCACAATCAATTATATTGGGGCTTTTCAAAGGGTGGTCTGCTGCCACCTGGTGGTCTGTGACAGCATTGCAGGTCATCCGTGATATGCAATCCAGTTCCACTACTGAAATCACTTTTTACAAATTATTAAGGCATCTTTAAGAACAAAGAATTTAATGCAACTTTCTAAAAAGTAATAGAACAAAAATACTCTCTCCCCATGGGACAGAACCACCTAGATTACGTCATAATGACATTACTTGGTGATTTTTCTGGTTAATTCTAGTTAAAAAGAACATCCCGATAGTAACTACGGCTGCCCGATCTGTGATCCCATGCCCACTCAGCGTGCATTTTGAAAAACTGATGGGAGGCAACGAGATATCGCATTGAAACATGAGAGCAGTGAGGGTTCACACCTCTAGTAGCTACTAGAGAAAGGAAACTGTACCAATGCAACAAGGTAATGTGTGACTTACTGCTTCTGTTTCTTCGGTATTGCTGGAAGAGGGGGCAGGATGCACCACGGAGTCCATAACGACTGGGCTGCGTCTCGCCGAGGAGGCGGGTCTGAGTGGACGGCTGGAGCTGGAGCTGGGGTCCTCCCCTGAGGGCGCAGCATCTTGAGAACAACAAGAAAATGTCAGAGCGTTAGTCGTCAAAGTTCCGTATTCAAACAACAAGGTTTATTCTGATTCACAGGATAAGAAAACACTGCCTAATCGTAACATGTAGCAATAAAAACGATGCCTACATTTCTCATCCTAAATGAATGACTTTGGGTTTTGCTGCCAACAACAGTCCTGCTCTATGGCATATGCAGGGGTGTGACATTATGGGCCTGGAGAATCAGAAGCAGAGATTTGTTGTACAAACAGGAGCTTAACAACTCTGGGATCAGGGCGAGTCTGTCACATCACAGTCGTTAAACTGTGTTAAACCGAAGGGATTTGTATTGATCAAAGTCAAAGTCAACTTTGTCATCTCTGCTATATACTGTTCAGATATACAGAGAGACGAGACGACGTGGTCCAGTTTTCACACACCATCAGTGACTGGGTTTGGTCCTATAGATAACATGGACAATAGGCCAGGGGTGTCCAGTTCCGGTCCTGGAGGACTTCCATCAAACCTGAGACAAGGCGTCAAGGTTCTGAACTCGGGTATGATGGAAAACCTCCAGGATACTGGAACTTCACCAGTGGCCCTGAAACTGGAGTTGGTAAGCTACACTGTTTAACACTGTAAACAAATCTCAGCTTCCGGTTTTCATCGTAAAAATCCCTTATTCCGACAACATTTGCTAAAAGTTCAGCTTAACTACCAGTAACTAAGCTGGTCAGGGCTTAACGCTCGCTATTATCTCTCCATTTCACAGTTTGTGCCATCAAATCGCGTCTTCCCACGTGTTCACAAACTGTGTGAAAAGACTTTGCATCAAAGATCTTTTACCTTGAGTAAATTGAGTTACTCGATGAATCACTGCAGCCCTTACACACATTTTAACATTTTCATTTGCCACAGGGCCTTACAAATCCTCCTTGTGGAGATAAAACCGTAGATCACCTTTCTCCCCTCTGCCGAGATCTCCTGTCTGGAACATGTTGAGAGCCTCGATGTTGAGCGCGCAGACGCCGCGCATGAAGGCCTTCTTCATGGAGTCCTCGTAGCGATCTCTGTCCTGGTGCAGTCGGTGAATCTCCTCCTGGGCTTTCTGCAGGGCCTCTACATGCTGAGAAACACAAATGCCACACGAGGCTTTGACACCTGATGTCAAAAAGTAACGGCCGCACAGTCCTCCTTCATGGTGTTTTCGCCGGCGCCCTCACCTCCTCCAGCTTGGCCTCGTACTGGGCAGAGAGCTGCATGCAGACCTCCTCGGCCCGCGCCCGGCACGCTCGCTCCGCCCTCTCCCTCCAGTCCTGCTGGATCAACGAGTGCCACGCCGCCCACGCTTTCCGCTTCAACGTCAGCTGGTAGTGCTGCTCGGCCAGTCTGCCGCCCTGAACCTGCCAACCACAGCGGGGCAGACGCATAGAGGAAGCCGAATCAGCAGGGGAATTGATGTTTCCTCATTCGTCTCGAAACATGCACTGAACTGCGATTTCCAGCCTATTTCGCAAAAGCTGGCATTGACTTTGGTCCCAGCAATCTTAGACACTTACAATTTGTACAATTGTTTTGAACACTGTTGTACTAGTTCTTTCTTGTCTCACCTCCTCTCTGTTGGCAGCTTGCTGCAGCCTCCACCGGGTGAAACTTCGCATCATCTCCAGTCTCTCTCGCTGTTTATCCCCAGCCCTCGTCAGATTCACGATCACCTGCACACCCCGGCATTAAAATTCTTTTCAGTAAACGTTTAAATGCCTTCAAAAACATTCAGCATCATTGTGACTAACAAGAATTCTCAGGGTTTTGTGTTGGTGACACACACCTCATCTTTCCTCTGATTGGAGATCTGGTAGGTGTTGAGCAGTTCTTTAAGGCTGTCCATCTCTGCATTAATGCCTGCTATATGAGCTGCGTGTTTGTCCTGCTCCTCCTTTATCTCCAGTCTGTGCTGCTCGATGAAGGCCTCTTTCCATTTCCTCAGCTCCATCATCACATTATTCTACCAAAAAAAAAAGGACACAAATCTTTGTTTAACAATTTAATGAGGAACCTTAACTAAAGGGAAGCATCATGTACTGTAGAGAAATTTAAAACAATGGACTAGATTTTTTGGGGTTTTTCCACTTTATTAACCACAACACAGTAAACCAATGACTGCAGAATGACAATGCATTTTTACTTTCGTCTGATATACATTACAATATAAATATGTTTCCTTATTTAAGACAATGGCAAACGCAGCGTGGAAACCTCATACCTTCAGATTATTGTTCCAGGTGTCCAGAAGATTTTCCATCTTGTTTAGATTCCCTTCAGAGATTAACGCTTCCCTCCTCACAGTGATAACGGGATCTGGACTGCTCTGTCCAGATCTGTCAGACCCTGTAGGCGTTCTCTCTGTCTGACCCTCAGACCTCACTGCAGTCTCCTCTGCTGCCCGAGCCGCAGAACTGACTGATACCTGTGTTCCTGAACAAAAGAAAGGATCGGATTTAATGACAGCAAGATAAAAGATACCGGTGGTGGCTTAGTGATAAGATCAAGAGGTCATAGGTTTAAATTAGGTTTGGGCTTTATCCATTTCATACCCTGGTGTGCCGGTATTTTAGTTTTTTATTCTATATGTAATACATTCTATATTCATATTCTAAATTCTTCTATGTTTGTTGTTTTATTCTAGATTCCATATAGTATAAAAGTGCTGAAATTGTAGTCATAACTACTAGAACTAGTAAGAATACTGTCTACTTTATTGGCTTGCAGAGTTTTAATTATGCAGAGACATTCTATGACCTAGTACTGTACAGAAAAATAATGTTAGTGCCAAACAGAAGCATTTCTTTATCCATTTGGTATCCATCTGGATACAGAATAATATCTTTTGAGAAAAAAAATCAATTTTCTAAATGTATTTTTTCCTACTGATTACTCTCTAACGTTATGGAATGGAATGGGGAAAAATGTGATTAACTGAAAATGTCTGGGGTAATTCTGAGCCGACTTGGACTCTAAAACGAGCTGCTTTTTTCCGCTGGGAGAGAACTCCCACAATCCTCCCGCGTGCGACGAGCAAGCGCGTCTGGAATAAACACTGAAAATATAAGATATATTCTGAAGATATATTCTGAGTTGAACGCTGGCTGGTGGTGTTATTTATCTGCTAAAATATGAGATTGTCTGTAATACAAGGGAGGATTTGACTGAACTGGAGCATTTTACTGAGCGCTTGAGTGTGTTTACACCGCGAAAATGTTGCACGTTTTACGCAATTCTGTTTTTGTGCACGAACTACTCACACAAACTTGTCTAACATACAGAGGATCCAATATAATGTCCGTTAAGTTCAAAGTCTTGCGATGCTGACAGGACAATCATTTGGCACAACCCCAAAATACTCCCAGGTAGTGGCTGAGGTATTAGCATTTTTGACTAATTGCGTGCTATCATCGCACTAGGCCTAGTGCTTCTTCTTCGCAGCGGCCCGTTGAACGCAGTCGGCGCACATTCTGCCATCTAGTGGCGCAGGCGATGTACTACATCACAATCACTTCACTGTCGTTTTCATTAGTTCAATAAACATGTGGGTATTTTAATTTTTTATTAAATCTGTTTTTATACCACGGTACACTGTATTTTTACCATAACGCCAAAACCTAGGTCTGTAAATCTAAAATATCTGCTCATACAACTCAATATAATATATCTGCCTATACAACACTACATAATATAACCTCAGCAACACCAGACCAGATCCTACACTTGTAAATAGGCACAGCCATGCCATGCACAATTAAACATTTTAAAGATACTGTTTATAATGTTAACTTTTATTTGTAGGGATATGCATGTATACTTGTATAATTTTTCATCAGATTTTAGGCTAGCATTTCCTTTCACTTAAAATAAATTGCAGTCTCAGGTGTGAAGCAGGTTTACATTTCACTCCATGTTGTACTTGTATAACTATGTACAGTGTATGCAACAAAGAATCCTGATATCTTGAAATAAAAAATATGAAATAAAAATATGCTTCAATGTTATCTGAGGGTCTAGAATGGAGTAGAAAGGCTCATACTTGGATCGTATTTGGGAGTCACTACAGCGTACTGAAGCAGCTCCTCATACTCATCCTAAAACAGAAGGAAGAGAAAAGCAAGAAAACTCAGACCTTAAACGGCTGACAAAAAGAAAGAACATCTTAAAGAAAAGTCAGTGGTGCTTTTAACTTCACAAGACGCATCAAATTTTCCGCTCTTATGAGGACAGTTTCTCACCTGTAGTTGAGAGGAGACTGAACTGCCTCGATCAGAGTCATGGGGCAACTCTGGACTGCTCAGCTCTCTTCCATCGGAGGACATCTGCAAGACAGAGAAATTTATTCATGAATCTAAATTCTTTGTTACACACACACATGGGAATGTAAACCTGACTTACTCCTAAGACTGTATAAGTAACTGGGAGTAAAGTTAAGCAAACAAATTAATTTTGGGTGAAAATATCTATGTTAAGCAAACAGATTAGGGAGGAAATGATTACACAGAGAATAAATCCCAACCAACATTACCCTGATAGACATATAAGCTGAACTCTTAACCAGCTTGTCACAATTAACTTCACGTCTGTGTTTGGACACAAAATGCCTACTCAAAACCACTTCCATCTGCTGTAGTCAACTGTGAATAAGGAGTACGTTGGCGTGGTTTAGTCTACACAGTTGTCAAGTTAGTTTAATATTCAACATTCACGTAACAATTCAGTGGATGATGTCAAACCAACTGTGCAGCACAGAGTCTAAACTTAGTCATCTCAGCTGTATACACACAGAGAAAAAGATGTGGCTCCAGTATTTACAGAGTATAAAGAACAAATAAAGCACATAGAATAAACATATATAAATAGACTATAATATAGAAAGTCTAAACTAGAGGTAGAAAAAGAAAGCTTGTGACAAGAACGAACATTAGAATGACAAGAACATTAAGCTACACCTTTTGACACCATCCACTGGCATGACTTAAAGTGCGTGGTTTCTGCTGTATAATATCAAATGAAGTGTGAATATTAAACAAACTAAACCACTGTTCACACCACCGCTTTTCAACAAGTTTTACTCAAGGTTCTCAGTCGTATGGTTATTTATCCTGCAGAATGTGAACGTTTGGGCGAGTCATAATCTATCGAACGTGTTTGAATTTCACGACGGCTATCGGAACACAGTCTAATTTCTTAGTCGAGTAGTTTAAACCCCGCAGACGCCAAAATGTGCACAGACCAGTCGGTAAACGCTGAGCGGTGACTTTTAAAACTCGTGTCGTATCGGTCCAGACTTAGCAAACAAGCTAACGCTAGCCGAGTTGTTTGCTCTCAGATTAGGCGTGTTCTGGCTCAAAACACACACTTAACATTTTAAGACAGAGTAGTCGACTGAGCAGAAGATACCTTGTTAACTTCAGCTAAAATATCTTGGCTCTTCTCTTCTTTACCAGCAAAACAACAGGAGACAGGTTCAGTTGAGCACTTCACGCTGGTTTTAAACGGTTGAAAAGCTAAACAAGGCTTAACCTGATAGGCTGACGTTTCGACCTATATTTAATTGACGCTTCTGATTGGACGCTACGCTGCCGTGGCAACGCCGACGCTCAGAATCCGTTTGAGAAGCGGCAATTAGCTTCAAACTGTCGCAAAACGTTTGTTTCAACATAAGCTGTGAATCTGGGGCAAATGAGAAGGAAATTCCTTCCGTTCTTTAACAAGAATATTAAATTAAGGGCTATTAAATAGATGTAATATTAATCAAAAGGCGTTTTGAACATTATGCTTTGTCACAAGTCAAAGATTATTGATTGAAATCAACTTACAATAATACACGGGGTTATTAAATATTGACATTTAACATGCTCACAGCTGCAGCCCCGATTTGATCAAATGTTCAGGGTTTTTTTGTCTTTCTCTCACGGTGCTAGTTTTCAAGCCTTTTTGTGCAGAGAAAACGCATTGAAAATGGGACTGAGAACATTAACTGACGCGATCAATCTGGAAACTTGCGCGTTGAATTATTAACGCAACTTACTCAGTTAGGCCTAAACTTCTACTGGTACCTCCAACGCAGATGTTTATCTGACGGAAGCCTGGTTCAGAAGTGACGCTTTTACACCCAACATTAAAAAAAACCCATTTATTATGAGAAAAAGTAGCCTCTCCACCGCGTCCGCGTAGTTTTGAGCGATGGACACGTAGTTACGAAACGTCATTATAAGACAGACTAGAATGACAGAAAGGCGCAATAAAGGCAGGGGCTGAGGAGAGAAGAGGAGAAATCACCAGAGGTGGAAGTAACGAATTACAAATACTCACGTTACTGTAATTAAGTAGATTTTTTTGGGTACTTGTACTTTTATGAGTAGTTTTTCAAGTGTGTAATTTTACTCGTACTTGAGTACAATTTACACCATGTAATCTACTATTGCTGTGCAATAGCGACCATGCCAATTAATCTATGACGTAAGCAAAGAATAAACTCCGCTGCAGCAGCAGGCACAGGTGTCTGGAGGTACTACACAGTGGACTAAAGACTAATTTATAGACTGAAGATTTGGAGACAAAGAAGCCAAAATGGAGCCAAACAAAGCCGGACAGACTCTGTTAATTTAGAAAACCAGCTCTTGCTGAAACTGAATAAAAGGTTCAGAAAGTGAAGTGTGACAGAAATGCTATTATGTCTAAGAGTTTAAGACACTTGCCTGCCTGCTGTTCGCAGTGTATTGGGAAAAGTTGAAACTGTTCTATGCATGTTCAAAAACATTTTTGTTTTATATCTACATTTATTTACAAAACGAATTGCCTTTCTCTACCTTGTTCATCTGAGAAATGTGCTTTGAACGTAGATATTTTATACTGGTGAATCGAATCGAATGCCTGCTATTGACAACGCAATAAAACATCCATCGGTTAAAAAGTAATTAGTACTCTGAGTCTAAGTCACCAGAATAAACTTTAGTTACTTCTGTCTTTATGTAGTGATTGTCATTGTAGTCATGTTATAGGGTGTCCACTAGAGGGCATTAACAGACATGATTTACACAGAGAACTAATAAACTCGTCTAGGTCGTATCTTTTGTAAACACACCGTATCTTCTTGCTCTGTTTGAACTTTGAGTACAATCATCAACTGTCACGTTACAAACTACACTAGAGGACTTCAACAAACAACATTTGAAATGTTCACCTTAGTGTCTGGTGTTTGTTGATGTCTTCTTGTGGATATTTTCTAATATGGCAGTTAGGCTTTACCTGTTGTAGAGGTGTGGTGGCTCAGTGGTCTAAGTAAGCACGACTTTGTGTCATGATCATAAGAGTGGAGGTTCAAATCTCCTCCGAGCCAACCATGTAGTGTCACCTGAGCCAGACACATCTTCCAATTGCTCCAGGAACATTTCTCCTGTAATTAGGAAATGGAATATGATGTGGATGTACTGGGAGTGTGTGATAATGCTCTTAGTGTGTTCACTACAAGAAAATTAAAACTAAACCCTTGTGAAGGTGAGTTGTTATGCATCAAGGCTCTTTTCAGTTTTCTTTGGAACCAACTTCCTTCTGTTATTCCTCCTGCGACCACACACTGAGACGATCACCTTTTACAACCAAACTGACAAATCAACTCGTAACATTTCAACACAAATCAATGTTGACAAGTGACGCAAAGACATGTCTAGTTGGTGTGTTGACCACCGGAGGGCAGTAAAGAGCTGCAGTTCATGCTGGTGTTGAACAAAATGTAGGGACTTGAGGTTTGCACAAACATCATTTTCA
>JAVGVS010002504.1:0-11397 GCA_032718565.1 Distichodus sexfasciatus
TATTGTTGTAATAGCTCACTTTATAAAGCAGTTCTAGGTCCTAGGTCGCAACATGGACCAAAACCCCTTTATAATCTGACATTCATCAATAATACATTTGAGTATGCAAATTATACAATTTATAGCATTTACTAACAGTATAATCTGGGTGGTCAGTGAAGAAAAGCAGACCTTTTTTCTTGTCTGTGTCATATCGGGTCACATATTATGCATTACTTTTCAGTGCACCGCATTTATTCAGTGTTATTCACAAAGTTATTTTGTACCTTTAGCGGAAGATCTTGCAATGGTTTAAACCCTCAGCTCGGATTAGATCGTGACACCACTTTCTGCACACATAACACTCTTTTATCCTTTCTTATCATCCCTCAATTTTTCAGTCCATCTGTTCATTTTTAGACACCTCCTACTCCTCCTACTCCTCACAACTTCCAAATGCTGTTCTCGCGCTCTTGCCAAAGCTCTCAATTTTGGCTGCGTGTGTGTTTTTAGATAACGCAGAGCCAGGCGGACACGCTGGAGTACGAGGTGGCCGAGGCTCTGCAGGACCTAATTACCAAAAACGCTAAAGACAATGAGATAGAGGACCTGGGCGTGGACTATCAGGCCACCAGGAACAAAGAGTCCGATGACAAGCCTCAGGATGACGAGGTAGGAGTGTGTCTGTGTGTGTATGTGTAAAATCAATTTTGCAATTGGCCTTTTCTGTTTTCTCCGACTCGCCTCCGTCCGCTTTCTCATTTCTCTTCCTCACATTTCCCCAGGATGAAGCAGACAGGCCCAATCGGCAATACGATGCTGAGGAAGAAGCTGCTGTAGGCGATGAAGGCGAGGATGGAGATGAAGAGCAGGAAGAAGAGAGCAGGGACACGGACGAGGCTGAGGCCGAGGCCGAGGGCGAGGCCGAGAACGAGGCAGTGGATAACTCCTGGGACGGTGCGAGTGAAGGGAACGACAGAAACGAACTGAGCCCAGAGGACGGACTGCAGGACTTGCAGTACTTCCCGAATTTCTACAGACTGCTCAAGAGCCTGGACTCAGGTACACATTAGTCCTACAGAAGCTCACATTCCCTTCCTCTTGTAGGACGACTGATCCACAAACACATACACACACAATAATACACTGTATTCAAATCTTTTCACTTTTTATAAAGGCTGAACTTGCTCGTCAAGAGGAGCAGCCTTCATCAGAAATCCAGTTTCCACTTACATTCACAACCTCTTACATACACAAAACCGCAGATACACACACTTTCACATTCTCATTACTGACATAGCTATTCAGACATACACACATACCCACATACTTTAGTTTTTTTAAAATTAAAACACACTCATTCGCTTGAGCTCACCTCTACAACACACTAAAATCACAGTCTGGGGGGTTTCAGAACAAGACGCTGAGGAGAGAGAGACTCTCATCACCATCATGAAGACGCTGATCGACTTCGTTAAAATGATGGTCAAATATGGCACCATCACCCCTGAGGAGGGCGTCTCCTACCTGGGTAAGATGGATTTTACACTGCTGTTATTAAAAAGCAGACAGAATCTAAACACCAGATGGAAATGTAGAGTCTTGAGTCCAGCCCATAGTAATTATATGTCGTTGTAACGGTTACCAGGCTTACATGAGACATTAAAGTACATTAAACTCAGTCTTTATTAGGAGAAGGTCCGTAAAGTGTACAGGGCGAAGACACGGTCAATCCAGTAATCCCAGAAAAAAGAGGCAGGAGTCACAAACCAGAAAATAATCCAAAACTGCCAAATAAAAATATTTTGAGAATTCAAAGCAAGAGTCATGCAGGATAAAAACATGCTATATGCAGTGCAGAGCATAACAATAGTATGCAAAAAAAAGACTGAAACAATATTCATCAAACGCAGAACGCTGTGGATGTGGCTGAATAAAATGCATCTGGTAATCAAGGTTCTTTGTGAAGGTGCTGAATGGGAATCAGGATCAGATAGCCTTATTTGGTGAAAGAGACTCCCTTCTGGATTCATGCCGCGACGCTACAGTAATAAACCAATGGCTGGTCGTTTTACACCGAACCATTTCTCTTCCTAAATTAAAGAACACTCAGATCAAAAAGAATTGAACCAAAAAATGCTTCTTTCGCTTTTTAAGCTTCAGTCGTTGTGGGTTTGTGTATGCGCATATGTGTTGTGTGTGAGTGAGGAAGAGGGTCACCTTACTCACAGAGCGCTCAGTTTAGTCTGGGGGTCTTTTGTGCATATTTTGAAAAGCAGGCTTCCTTTATCTGAGTTCCATCTAACCCTCTGAACTCTCTCTCTCTCTCTCTCTCTCTCTCCCCTTTCGTATGAGCACAAAAGACAGCTGTCTGATCTATTCAGCAGCATAATCAACCGCTTTACAGCCTTTGAGTTTCCCTGAATTGTTGTTGACACGAGTACTGGAGCTGAGTAATATCAGCGAGACTGGATTTGGCCTTACTAAATTAAGGCTTAAAAGGAGTTTGTTTAGCATATTTAACCAAAAACCAAATTTACACAGTAAAGTGGAATCCACCGGCACTAGATGTGGGAGCCTGATGTTTGATAAAAAGTAAATGAAGCTTGTGGTACTGAATCAGAAATATGTTTGTGAATGATGCCAGTTTGAAGACTCCAATGCAAGTCTCACAAGTCCGTTAAATCACTTTCAACTAGACTTTTTCTCATTTTTTCTGTTAAAATCAAATCATTTCGCATGTTTTTGTACTTGATCTTGGTAGAACCTGAGTGATTTAATGGTGAATAGATAATATTTAAGGATACCAACACAAAACGCTATGGTTCTGTTTTTTTCTTTATTTTTTATTATTGTTTTCCTACAAAATGGATTGTGCAGCCTAAATTTGGAGGGTTAGTAGGAATGGTGTGTAAAAGCATAGCGAAGGAAAACCGTTTTGACCTCCAACCTCTTGAATCGTGTGAAAATTCCTGCTTTAGCTGATTCTTTGTCTAAAGCCAAACAACTTTCTAATTGGGAATATGGACTTCCCATTTTGAGATTTGGCGCTAATTTGTAGAATATGCTAAACTAACTTCTGCAAACTCCTCCTAGGCTAATTAGGCGATTAAGGTAAATGAGGTGTCAGATAAATCTGTAGACTCAGCCTGATACCATAACAGAAAGGGTTTTTTTTTAATTTCACAAAATTAGAGAAGTATTTGCAGCGTGGCATGGCTTATTTTGCTTAAACAGCTGTATCTTTGGGCTTTTTTGGCTCAGCTAGCATCAATGGTCGAAACTGAACAATAGGGGGCGGTATAAATGCTAAATTCCTATATTTTAAGAGCCAAAAATCTGATTTTGCTGAAATTTGGTATAAACAATTAAAACTATATGGAAGAGGGAAATATACAATCTTGCTATTTGAACAATTGGGGACGCCAATTATACAATGCAGCTATTTGAACAATAGGAGGCACTAAAAATGCTACATAAATTTATGCAGTCTGATTCACTGACTCATTTCTTCAACGCTTACTGCATCAGCTGCTGTTGTGCTGCTTTTTGTGACTTTTGCTTAGACCCCGTTTGTTGCCGTGTGCAGCGATATTTATGTATATTATCATCAATAATCCTTCATAAGCTTAAGTTAATACTTAACCCTCTCAAGTGTGGGTGGTGGTGGTCTAGTAGGTAAGACACTCACCTTTGGACCAAAAGGTAACTACTAATTTCAGGGAAAATGTAGTAAGTGGAAGTCGCTCTGGATAAGAGCATCTGCTAAATGCCATAAAAGTAAATGCATGAATTAAGAGCCAACAAGTCCAAAGGTGTTGATGGTTGCCACTCAAGTGTGTGAAAGAGTTTAACAGGCACTGTTCAAGTTCTTGGCAATTTTTAAATCATTTTATGAGATCTAAACAATATGTTAGATTCAACATTGTGTATGTTTATTTAACTTTAAGGTGATTTTTGTAAAGAACATTTTATCCTATGAGAAAATTGTACAGTATAGTTCTTTATACCCTTAAGAATTCTATCCTGGAGTTAGAGCATCAAGTGTGAAGGGCATAGTTTGTGCCGGGCTGTTTTTTTCCACCTCGGCACACAGCAGCAATGCCTTTCGAAGGTCGGATTACGTAACAGTGACAATCCGAAATCTACAAAGCTCATTTCATGCACTGGCGCTGACAGCGCGCTCACGCCTGCAGACTGTGTGTGAGTGGGTGCCTTTCTGTGCTTACACCCTGCCTCAGGACAAGAAGAACACGGCTGACGGGAGACCCGCCTCTCTCATGGCATCGACTGCCTGTCTCACTTACTCTCATTACAGCAGGAAAGTGTTTCACCTCCGTTCTCTCATTAAACCGGTTCTCCAATAGGCCTCACTCTCGCTCTCCCTCCTCCTCCTCTCCTACTGCACAATCTATTTCCTCCCGTCGGAGACTAATGAGGCGAGGACTGTCATTAACCCGAAACGCTGATAACAATTCGGAACCCTGTTCCGTAACCATGGGGTTTCCATGGCAACCCCCCCTTCCCCACCTCCAGCTCGCCAATGGTGATGCCTTGAGGGGGGGACGTGTGTAAATAGCGTGGTGATGGCTAGCAGGCGAGGTGCTGAGCTTTAAACAGGGGATGAGTCACCTGTCGTTCTCTTTTAATCTGTTCCGTGCTGCTAATGCCCTGTTCTGAGGCCGGCAGGAACAAGGTCTAATAGTGTGTGTGTGTGTGTGTGTGTGTGTGTGTGTGTGTAAAGGGCAAACAGGCTTGTGTTTGGGGTTGTGCTGAGCTTTATCTGTTTTTTCAGCCGTTATTTTTTTCTCAAATGGTGGCAATAAAACTTCCTTATGCCACATTAACTTGCGCTAAACACTGATACATTGACGTTTACTGTTGTGTTCCATTGAAGGCCTTCAGCACAGTTTGATTAGAGGTGTAAAAACACGGTTTGTCCATTTGTGTCTTTCTATGGCTCAGTACTCTCAATACAATACATGCGAATCAAACAAAGGTCATGTTGTTGATATAACAAAATTACACTGTTTAGTGTTCTTAAAATATATCATGTATGTACTGATTTATAGTGGTTAATTTTAAGCTAATTTGCTTTTAGTAAGTGAATAGTCTAAAGTAAATTCAAATTTGAGATGATTAAAACCAGTTTTCTTACACATGCATATTATTACACTAAGTAGTGCTTGAGCAATTGTACTTGGGCAGAGTTATCAATATTTGCAACTTTTATGTATTTTTCCTATACATTTCTGATGACATTTGCTCGTGTTGCGCCCTAATTTAGATTTTTAATGAAACTGCCACTGAAGAGATGATATTGTAGGCTTTTATGTAACCTGACATCAAATAGAAAATTTTCTACCTTGATTGCCTTTATGTACGCTGTAACGGCAGGCGGGTGAACCCAAAAGCAGAGTCGACAGAACCAGGTCGCAGGCGCAGGGGAAATTGACGAAACGTAGTGAGTTTATTCAAATGAAGGTCAGAACCAGAAAACACAGTCTACGGAGCAAACGAATCCAAAACGCCAGAGGCAAAAGGGTAGTCCAAAAACAGAAAGCAAGGGTCGAGGCAGGCAAGCACAAATAACGCTCGGTAAGTCACACTAGGCATAACAATACTTCGCAGAGAACAGTTGTAAATGAAGGTCTTTAAATACAGGTACAATGGCTATGATAGGCTAAAATTCCGGTGACGTTGATCTGGTAAGCTGAGGTCATTGTGAAGGTCTGGAACTGGAGCCCTGGTTAGATGGCCTTTCGGATGAGATGGAGTCCTCCCTTGGTCTTGGCTGAGACCTCACATACGCAGTGATTTGTGCCACAGTCTGGTCTGAGAAAGAGATCTGGTGTCATCCTTTAAAACCAAGCAAATTAAAGCACTTAACGTTAAGGCTATTAGCAAGTTTTTTTTCTTGTCATTGCTAGAAAAAGTTAACTAAAAACTGTGAATTGCTTTCAATACTTTGGTACTGTTAATATCAGATACTTTCACCCAAGTAATATTCTGACAGGTTACTGGTCACTTTTACTTGACACAATCTTTTAAGAAATCTTTACATTTAACGGGATTCAAGTACTCTGTACTCCAAAACACTAAATATGATGTTATGATGTAATCTCACATTAACGTTTAGGCTTCAAGGATTATACTAATGTGATGTTCTATTCCTCCTCCACAGAAAATCTGGATGCCATGATCGCCATGCAGACCAAGAACAAGTTGGGAAAAGCTCTAGGTCCGGTCAGGGAAATGCCCCTTGCAGGTTAGGCATCATATTATTGTGGGTTACAGTTTAGAGTACGTAATTAATACTATATTTCTAGTAAATAAATTATTCAAACACAAAAATCACTTCAATGAAACCACTAAGAAGAAAGCATCTAATATAATCTAGGGTTATATGATCTTATAAAGTTTACTGCCCACTATTAGTGCTAGTCTTAAGGCGGCAGACGCTGGACACATGCAAAGTACTACTTATTTAAAAATATCTTGACAGAACATTATTAAACACTAAATCATTTCATTGAGTTATAAACCAAAGTGCTAACAGACACAAGGCGTCAACAAAGACGGAAAAAGAAGAACGGTTTCTGATGCCTGCTGAAGTGTAACAACCACGGCTGCCCATGGCTGCTCAAATCTAATTCAGATCACCAGCGCTGGCTTACAGAGTGAGGTCTGGGTCTGCTCCCAGCTACTTCAACTCTTTTATACAGGCTTACGTTCCGTCTCGCTCCCTCCGCTCCTCCAGTCAACACCGTCTGGCAGTGCCGTCCCTACGCACAAGGCACACCAAGTCCCGACTGTTCTGCTTTGTGATTACCCACTAGTAGAACAGGCTGCCAAGGGCCAACAGAACACGCGCATCCTTCTCTGTCTTCAAGAGCCTTCTGAAGACTCTCCTTTTCAGAGAACACCTCTCTTAGATCACTGCCGTCCTCCTATATTACCCCGGTCCTGACTTACTGATACCTTCATCCTCCTACACTTAGAATTTAGCACTTCGTACCAACTGTTAGTTCTTCTGCAGTCCCAAGCTTGAATGTTTTTTCCCTACCGTAAGTCACTTTGGATCAAAGCGTCGGCCAAGTATAATGTAATGTAATGTAACCACAAGCATCATCAACCCTATTCACCACTAGGGGACGCTCACAGCAGAAATGGGCTGACCATAAGAAAAGTAGTGGTACATTCATTCATTCATTATCCAAAACACTTAATCCCAACTGGGGTCTCCACGGGGACTGGACCCTATCCTGGGAACTTACGGGCGCAAGGCAGGGACCAGCCCTTGGTAGGCGCCAACACACCACAGGGAAAGAGTGGCACAGTTATAGTTAATGTGACCAAAACACGAAACGAGGATTTTTGACATGAAAAACAAACATTAAGTTTTACTAAATGAACTGTGTCTGCAGCAAAAGCTGCAGAAGGAGCTGCTTTTACACATCAATCACAATGAGGAACGTACTCAGACTGGGAGTTCAGACAAGTGGCCAGTTGCTTTTATGCATAATAATTATTCATTTTATTAAGAACTACTTCCATCAAAGTTCATCTTCTTGATGCAAGTTAGAGACAGTTTGGTTCATCTATTACGTGTCCAGGTTTCACATAACTGCACATAAGCAGTCAGTTTTTGAACACTTGACCGGACTTGCTATAGACTTTCATTCTAGAAATGATACTGCCATGTTTTAGAAACCCAGCTGTCTTGCTCTGCTTTATACACTCGTATCATCACAACACACACAATCATGCCAGCGTCAATGCTTTGCTGAGAATGAGTCAGCAAGTCAGCTCAAATGGGGTTCTGTGGAGAAACTGACCAGTGACAGAGGAGGTTTGACATAGTACTGGGCAAAAGTCTTTTCTTTATTTCTTTATATTTTGCTAGGAAAACGAGACAGTAAGCAGACTGATTTATTACATGTGCAACATATACGGTATATGTGGGTTACAGTTATACGGTGTATTACTATTTCTCAAGGCTAGACTAAAAACATGAGAAAATCTGGCTTTTTGAAGCCAAAAATGAATGAATGAGAGACTTTTGCTTGGTACTATGTTAAACATCACAACAGCTGGGTTATTGTAGATGACTCGACTAAGTGTGTTACTAATAAATCGTGCAGTAAATATATTGACAAGGTTGTTGTTTCTTCTAAAATGACTAATGTGTTAATTCAGTACAGTCAGTACAGTGTGGCTAGCGTCTGAATACGGCTCTCTTGTATCTAGGAAAGGCGCCTGACGAGGATGACAACACGAAAGAGGAAACTGCCAAGATGCAGAGAGAGTACGAGGCTCTGAAAGACTCGACCAAGGACAGTCAGACAGCAGCAGAGAACAGTAGGTGTCTCCCAGTTATCACAGCCAGACTGTTACTCTACTGTTTGTGTAGTTGCATAAATGTCAAAGAAAAGCTACATATTAATCAGCGTTTTTACTGAAGTTTAATTTATATAGTAAGATTTTAAAGTTGATCAAAGTAACTTTGAACATTGAAGCTCAGAGATTCAAGTGTCACGTATCGACTTGCAGCTCAGCTCAAATCTTGGCTGGAATTTTGAAAACCTTTTTAAAGCCGCAAAAGCTATTTTTAAAAGTAGCGTTTTGCTACTGTCATACCCATAATTCCAACACGTGTATCTTTCAGAAGCATAGAATAACTAACCCCTAATCACACCTCTAAACCAATCATCTTCAATCCCTTACCTAACTCTAGTCCTAATTTAATCCTAATTTAATTCTAGTCCTAATCCAAAAAGACATGGCGACTGTGTTTTTTGGTTTTTTACGTTTTTTTATAGTATAAATCATGTAACTCGAACCAGCTCCATTCATTGATACACATTGATAGCATTGGGGCAGTTGATAGCGTAACTGTTAGTGCGCTCGCCCTGTGACGGGGGGGTCACTAGTTTGAATCCCTGGACCAGTAAAGTTACCACTGAGGTACTCGTGAGCAAGGTACCGTCCCCAAGCACTCCCCAAGCACTGCTCCTTGGGAGTTGCCCATGCCAGCTGCCCACTGCTCCTTCACGGATGGGTCAAAAATAGAGGTCACATTTTGTTGTGGTACACTGTGTGCTGTGGTGTGTTCACAATGACAATCACTCACTTTCACTTTTTACATTAACAGGCTGCACATTTCTATGTAGTAAATTAAAAATCATACTTACTGGTCAGTCAATTCTTAAAAATAATTTTTAGAAGTTGGTCTGTTTTAGTCTGTTTTATTATGATTACTGCTCAATTCAGTTATGAAATATAACATCATTTTTGCAGTGATTTTAATTATAATTATTGATAACATTAAAAAGATATTAAATTCTTTTGAAAGACCAGTCATTACAAAGACAATTGTAACTGTAACTGCCATACTTTTATTCAGCATAGTCAATATCCTTATCCACTCAGAAAAATAATCTTAAAGAAAAAAATAATAATAATAATTTTTTTTTTAATCCCCCCAAGTAGTATTATTGGGCAAATGATAAGAAAAGGTGCTTTTTATACGTTAGAACGTCTTCAGCTCTGATGGAAAACCAGGAAACAAAAGAAAATAGCATAGATAAAGAGGGTAGATCCAAACCTTTAACTGCCACCATGTATATTCTTCATCTCTCAGATCCAATATAAATTCGTCCTGGTTTCACATATCCGTCCTTTGAGATTTTGGGCTTCGCTGAACTCTCCCTGTATGATTCATTAGCAGATTAAAACTGATATAAATAATGAATAATGTCCACCTTAGTTGCACGCTGCAGGACACAGATGCCAAAACTCCACGTCATTACACACTTTTTACACAGGGTTTTGCCCGTTGAAGGCCGATTTAGTTCGCGTCGTGCCGTTGTTAGAGCAGGTGTGTTAAGGCTGGCAAAGCTCTGCCCTGTGAAGAGGGGGAGAGATTAATATTTCATATGAACTCGTCGTGATCAATAAGCTGATGAAACAGGAACCGTGAGTATGAGGTTTGTGATCGTCTGACATGCTAATATTAGGACTTTAATATCCACGTTGGAGATTGTCTCTGCCATACGGCCATCGTCTCACTGAAACCACGTACAGTAGTACGTACATCAGCAGGATACGAGGAACACTGCACTGTGTGTGTGTGTGTGTCCTGTGGGATAAACACACATTCTCACTGGATAGTATCCATGCACAAGATGATAACAGCATATCTAGGGCATCTCAATAACAAACAGAACACCATCTCGCTCTCTCCCACTCTCACTCTCTCTCACTCACACACACAAACTTGTACAACTATCTTTGTGACTCCCATAATGACATTCTCCATAAAGTAATTTTTCCTCAAAGGGACTTCTCAAATGTCTCCACAAAGCCATAAAAAAATGAATAAAAGTGATTTTAGGGGACCAAAAGCCCTCAAAAGGTCCCTATAACGCATTAAAACATGATACACACACACATATACACACATACACAAACACACACACCAGCTGGCCCTGCTTTTGCACACATAATTACATGCACTCAAGATAAAAATAATTATAATGTTGAAATTGTGAGATCAGTCATTTCCTTGTTACTGGAAATAATCATTCTCTCTCTCTCTCTCTCTCTCTCTCTCCCTATCTCTCTTTATGTCTCTCTCCGCCTCGTCTGTTTCTAGGCCACACTGGAAAGTCCGAGACCTATCTGGAGGCCATCAGGAAGAACATCGAATGGCTCAAAAAGCATAACAAGGACGGCAACAAAGAGGGTAAGGCGTATACATTAGAATAAATTAACCACAAATATTAAGAACAAATAGCATGCATAATGCGTTTGACAAAAAAAAGCACAAACTCTCTTCTCTTATAGTGAAATTTAAAAAATAAATATAAATCAAAAACTGTGAAAAGGGGATATTATCTCCTGAATGTCTGTGATAGCTGAAGAATAGCCAAACCAGCAAATAACCGATCTCCTGAACGCCTCATTTAGCTCAGGGTCATGAGCTGGTCCACAAACACACAAGGAAAGAACAGACCAATTAGACGCTCTTTTGTCTCTCTACATTTGCAATTGTAATGAGTTCAGGATGGCGGAGGCGAGGATGAGACGCTTTAGGCTGAGCTCCTCATGCATATGCACGTGTTTTTGAGAGCGCTCTCTAATTGCGCATAAAGGCCGGACCTCTAGTTTTTTAAGACAAAAGAGGTTATTTTCTCCCCCCTCGTACCCTATGGAAGTTGGGCCTTTTGTTTCCCCCTGCTCCTGAAGAACACAGGTAAGGAGCTTCAGATAGGATGAAATAGTGATCTGCAAATGACATAAATGTGTAAACCATAACTGTAATAAAACACTATTTTAATACGCCAAGACTAATATCATGTACATTCCACATATTCATAAAAATATACATAATATAATAATCAGCACTTTTTACTC
>JAVGVS010002505.1:0-11395 GCA_032718565.1 Distichodus sexfasciatus
GAGCAGCGATGAACGGGTTCCAAGCACAAGCGGCACAAGCTACAAAGCGCATCAAGAATCGCAACGTTCGTTTATCACATTTGTGACATTTCTATTTCAAAAACAGGAATCCAAGTATCTTTAAATGGATTATAAAAAAGGACAAAATGTTTGCAATTGAAATTTTGCAGATTAGAATTACAATGCCTTCTAACTAGGATAATGTCAAATTGCTATGTAGTTCCATGTCATTATATAACCTGCAGTACCTTTTTTGACCCACAAGATAGCAGTCATGTACGTGTAAAAGTTCTTGTGGGTCTTGTGGGTCAAAAAGCTACTGCAGGTTGTATTGTGCACCTCATAGAGGAAATAGTGCCAAAATGCAAAACTCTGCTGTAGCTTCCCCAGCAGCCGATGCCAATGAAATTATGCACTAGGGCTGCAACAAATTATTATTTTTATAATCAAATAAGCTATCGATTATTAATCAAGTAATCGTATACATTAACAAAAAAAAACAAAAACAAAAATGACAATACATTTGTTATTAGGCTTATTGTAGTGTGAGTAGAAGTTAGTCATATATGCTTTATGTCGTTGTATTCAATTGAAAATGAAGAAACATGAAGTTTAAGGGTCATTTTGAACCATATTGGCCAATAAAAAGAATTGCTTTTGGCCTTTCTGGAAGAGAACTGCATTTCCCACAATACCCCACGCACGCCACGGAGCCGCATCACAATAAATGGTTTAGCACGTTCCGGAACGAACTATGAAAAAATTTATGGGAAAATCTCAACAAATGGCTGTATTGTGAGTGGAACGCTGGTTGATGTGGTTATTTATCAGCTAAAATATGCTTATGTCTGTAATAAAGGGGACGTTGTGACGGAAACAGAGCGTTTTAGCGAGTAATGGCGCTTACGCGGGCGATTGCGTGTTCACAAACACAGCGCGCGTGTTTTTACGCATTTACTTCTGTTTTTGTGCACAGAATATCTCACAAATACGTTCACATACAGAGGGATCTATTCTCGTTTTGATCGCGCCACTGAAATATTGTGCGTCATTAATAAGCGTCTATATGAAACACAAGCGGCGCATGCTGTAGCCAATAAAATGACTTAAACGAAGCTTTGACTCTAGAAAATTTGCCTCGACCATTGTTTGTAATCGAATTATGCGAGTTATTCGAATAATCGTTTCAGCTCTAATATGCACACTTCGCAATGTTCATTTATTATAAACATTTGTGACATTTCTATTTCAAAAACAGGAATCCAAGTATCTTTAAATGGTTTATAAAAAAGGACAAAATGTTTGCAGCTGAAATTTTGCAGATTAGTATTACAGCAACCATTATACTGTATGACTATTTCAAAACCAGGAATCCAAGTCTCATTCTAGCTTCATGAAACGGGTAAACAAAAGCAATATGTTTGCTCTTTTAATTATTATACTTGGCATTGTAGCTCCCCTTACTGACCAATCTTACACAGTATTGTACTTAATGTCATATGTAACCCTAGTTACAAACTAACTAGTTGAATAGATATATGAGAAACGGTATGAGCATGCACCAGGAACAGAAAATATGGAACGACTGGAGCCCAGGGTTTGAATGGCAGTAACGAGTTCTTCAAACCAGAATGATTTCCAAAAAAACATGTATTTTCACACATCCTTGAACAACAACCACAGTGTATGGTTTCCCCAAAATAAATACAGTACTGTGCAAACGTTTTAGGCAGGTGTGAAAAAATGCTGTAAACAAAGAATGCTTTCAAAAATTGAAGTGTTAATCATTTATTTTCATCAATCAACAAAATGCAGTGAATGAACAAAAGAGAAATCTAAATCAAATCAATATTTGGTGTGGTGGTTTCATCAGGCTAATCTGCACATATCAGTTTAACAAAGTTCAAAGTTCTTCCAAACATTTCCCTTCATTAACTGTAAACACATAAGACAACTGATAATATACAATCACACTACATTTAACAACTTAACTGCTAAAACTCAACATACACAATTTAAATAGAACTGTTTAACAAAATAGAACTCAAATATAATACTAAAACACCTGTGACTGAACAGAAGTAACATTTATAGTTCAAATCAGTGTTTAAACCCGGTTCACTCGTTATTCACGTGCTAACTGGTTTAGCATAAGTCAATGGAAAATTACAATTGTAAAATTAGCTTAAGTGCTAACGAACTTTTCCACTCGTTAGATTCTTACGAACCCATATTCCTATTGACTTTCAAGCAATTATTTTTACTCACCGCAGAGTAGATGAAGCAAAATGTCGTTTACAAAGAAGCTGACATGGAGTTTATACACAACTTATATTAGTTTCTCCTGTTCAACAAAATGTCGGACAGCTCAGCGAACTCCATGAGAAGAAAACAGTCTCTTGCTAATCCCACCCCCTTTCCACTAACAAGCAGTTAGAGATCTCTGATTGGCTACTCAGAACTGAAGTGAGCCACCTGATTGGTTCCCCATGGTGTCAATCTTAAATGCATTAACCAATGTACACGCTGCTCTAGGGAATATGGAAGAGTTTCGCAACAACACTGAACATAAATAATAATTGAACAATACAAAAACTCACAAACAGATATCAATGAAGTTTTGCACATGTCCAAATACTATCATATTAAATAACTGTACCACATTTGGTGAAGATCAGAACAATTTTTTCAAAGTTATAGCAGTTCAAGCCAATTTTGCCGCTCTCACAGCAGTTTATTGGCTTGTCTTAGCCACAGCATTGTGAAATTGCAAAAACGCTTTCTGTTACGGCCTCGGGCTCACTCTGCTGATTCATTTGATGTCATTTATGCGGATTGGCCAAAAGACCTAGGAGGAGTTCGCAAGAGTTTGTTTATCAATCTACGCAAGTTAGCGTAAAAAGTTGTGAAAAAAATGACACAGTCCCAATTGGAAAGTTGTTTGGTTGTACTTAAGGAGTGTAACACATGAAGAGGTTTTATATTAGGCTACATGGTTCTGGAGTATAGGCGAAATCGCGTTTGCCTTTGCTGTAGCGCCCCCCCGCAGGCTAATCAAAACGAAACTTAGCAGGTGTGGTTAGAGTCGAGGTCTATGCATAGCTATGTAATTTCAGCCCGATATGATGTTCTTAAGTAGTCGAAAAAGCAACTTCAAAATCATTGGCTAATAGCGGCCATGTTTGTTAACGTAACATAGCATAGTCAATAATCCTTTATCAGGACATTGCCTAGATGAAGTATACAAAATTTCAGCCAATTCGGTCATACAGTTCTTTAGATATAAATATATAGCATTTATAGCGCCCCCTATTGGTAAATTAGCGCTATTTTTATCTGTCCTCCACAGAATCATGTTTCCATCAATTTTCTGAAGTTTGAAGTGGGTGGGTCAAAGCATTCCAAAGTTACAGCGGTCAAAGCAAAATTGACCACACCCTGTAGCACTTGATTGAGATGTCGTAGCTGCAGCGTCGAGAAATCGCAAAAAAGCTCTCTGTTACGATGTCAGGCTCAGTCCACAGATTCGTTTGACACCCAACATGCCCTGATTTGACCAAAATCCAAGGAGGAGTACAAAAAAGTTGATTTTACAAATTATGCAAATTAGCAAAAAATCTTTCCAGGCCTAAGTCCCGAGTTTTAATTTGAATGTTGTTTAATTTAAGCCAAAGAGTAAGAATCAAGTTGAATTTTGAAAATTGACCTCAGCAGTCACGAGATGTAGACCTTAACGCATTCACCTTCGCTGTAGCGCCCCCTATTGGCCGATTTGGCTGTCGGCTTGCGCCTGAGTAGCGGGAGGGAGTACTACCTAACCACCAAGTTTCAAGTTTCTACGACTTACGGTTTAGGCTGCACGATGCATTTTAAGGCAGATTTAAAAAAAAAAAAAAAAAACAAACCTGAGCAAAAAAACAATAGGGTTCCCGCACTGCGTACTTGGAACCCTAATAATAATAATACATTTTATTTATACTGCACTTTATATTATCAAAAATCGTACAGGATCTAAAAAAGAAAGAAAAAGAAAATTTACAGTTGGGATTAAGCGGTTCAGATATTGAATGAATGAATGAATGAAACAGTGTTCAATAAAAACTTGACAAAATGGAAATGGTCTGAGTTGCAACATTTCCAAAATTGACAAAAAAATAAGATTTAGGATTTTGCATGCCACATTGCCTTTTTGACATTTCTCAGACTCTGTTCTTTCTGAAATTTGGTATTACAGCACTTGAACCCATTTAAAGTGCATTATTTAACCCAGTAATATAAGGAGTTGAAGGTTTGAAAACAACCTAAGATAAATGTGAGGCCGCAAATAAAGACCCTTAACCTTTGCTCAGTTTGTCTTTATTTATTACTTTAATAGGAAGCTCATGACCTTAAACCTTTAACACAAACATTGCCAATAGAATAATGCACAAAAATCATTTCACATAACCATTATACAATAATGAATTAATTATTTGAATAGATATTAGGAAATACTAACACTGTTGGCATAATCTCAAAGAGGTCAGTAAGGCAGCACAAAACAAGTCATGCAAACATCAGGTCAAAGGACAGAAAAAAAGACGAACTGGAAAGATCTGAACGCATGTCCTTGTTGCAGTTAGTAATTTAAGGGGACCTCTAAAGTGCCGGCTTTCACGAAAAATGACTGTATTTGGGCTGTTTCTAATGTTAATGCAGTATCTGCAATCTTGGATATGGCTAATCAGAAACATGTAGACTCTTCACGTCTGTTCACGTCTTCTGATTCATATTTAGTCTGGAAACTTGAGTATTACAAAATTCTAATGCCAATATCATTTTATAAACTTGAAAACTGCTAATCTTGTACAATGTAAACTAGTAAGGGTTTACCTGAGTGTTGCTGCCTTTGCATCAAATATTCATAATTTGGCAAACATCAGTATAAAGGAGCAAATGCATTTTCTCTGTTCAAATATCTCACAGATGTCGTGGTGCTCAGACAACGAGGCATGATTAATTAGGTCGGCCGCTAAAATTTGCAGTGCTTTGGCCCCTCAAAAAATTGGAGAGTCAAAGAAAGAAAGCAGTATGTGCAATATTGTTAAAACAGAATGAAACCTTTCCACATGAACCCCATACTGCATGTCTTTAATAAGACTCAGGAGAATCCTAAATGGAATCTGCAGAGCCAAGTTCCTGTAAACACACAAATCATAGTTAATATGTTTATATGACAGGTAATAGAGAAAATGCTGAGAGTCCTACACATTTTTATCGATTTGAAATGTTCTCTTAATAAAAACTCATCGATTAGTCATAGATTAGTCATAGATTACCTGTGCTAATCTTGCTTTCCGGGCCTCCTTTTGTTGATAGTAAGCAGAGATGATGCAGTTTCTTCTACAAATTCCAGAATGTAATAGTTAGTGTTAGTAATTATGTTTTTAAATCTCCACTCTGTTTTTGAGCTCTAGAAAGTGAGTGTGTATGTATTAATCATCGTGAACACACCCCAGCACAGCACTACGGCACCGCAACCTCTGCATTTAACCTGCTGTGTGGTGTAATTGACTATAGACTACATTGATCTAGAACAACAATTACAGGACAGCTGCAGGTCAGCAGCTACTGCAAGCATGTCTGCAATCGACCTGTAAACAGTGCTGACAAATCCTGATTAACATCAACACTGAAGTAGTAGAAAAATACTTTATGCCTCTTGCACTAAGTGTGTCCTCACATTGAAAAGACGTAAGGAAAATGGTGTCATTTCTGCAGAGCACATGCTCAAGTTTAAGCTGTTTTTCCTCAAAAAGAGCTGGATAAGTCTGAGAGCCATTTTTGTGCAGAGGCAAATATGTTGAAAGCAATAAATCCTATTACATAATATAAAATGTAAGATATGTGATGCCTGTAAGCCTTAATCATTCCATATTGAAACTATTTGAAGACACAGTATACAATGCTGACAAATCTCTCAACTGTGTTTTAGGTCAAGAATGTACAAATGCAGTCCTGGACCTGCAGGGCTGGACTTGCTGCACTTGGGTCCTCTGAGACCAGAATGTCCTAATAAATGATCTGGTGAAACGACAAAAACACCCCAGACTTACTTGCTTTGAAGGCCGCCCCCTGGTGGCAGTCCAGGTATCACTATTGAAGCCAGCACTGTGAGGACTGATAAGAGGTCGGGCTCGTCTCCTCTCCCGCTCAGCTCCTCAAATATTTCTGTCCAGAGAGCGTTCATGAACGTCAGTTTTCAAAAGAGAACAATCATTTACACTGACTGTATCTCTAAATGAACAACTATAATTTGTATAATAAATTTCATGAGCATTTCATAACATACCAGCAACTTTAGCTTCTAGAAAGTCCTCAAGCTCTGCCTCTTGGTGCAGTGCCTCGGGTGACAGCTGAGGGGCAGCAGGGAAACATACCAGGATGATGCTGATGTTGTCAAGACTTCCCTGGAGAAAAAGCAACACAAACCACAAAAACAATGAAAATTGGGAATCATTCCTCAGCTGTTCTTAAGAAAACATTTGCTCTTAAAACCACTTAAAATCACAAAGATTATCAGTGTTTAATTTTGACCATCACCGATATTAAACAATTACACGGTGTGTTTGTGCAAATCATTTGTTTACTGGATTTTCTTCAATTCTACACTTAATCTTTCTTAAGAATAAATTTTTTAGAGCAAAATTACCCAAATTACGGAATGCAAAAATTCTACACTAAGAGTCTGTGCTTTTCTGCATTTGGAAATAAAAAGTTAGTGGAAGCATTGTGAAAAACATAAAGCAAAGTGTTGACTTGTAAGACGACAAAGAAATACAACTAGGCCTCTAGTCAAATGTGGGCAAATCTGAGCATGACGCATACCTTACTCACAGGTATGTAGCAGAATGGCATTAGCATCCGTAAAACATAACTATGCAGTGTTTTCTGCTTATTCTTAAATGCAGCACAGCACTGATAACCCATCAGAACATCATACCACCCATAGGTATGTTCTTTTAATAAAGCAGTCTAAACTGATAAATATAACTATGAATTTGTACTACCAGTATGCTATGCACACACAATATACAACACAAAATGAAAAGAAAAGAAAAAAACATTTTCTGGGTGTCTCAGACGTAAACCTCTTCCCCTTGGGTTCTGGAACCTGGATTTTTAACACTGTTTCGTTTATTCCAACTCATAAATGGATCAACAGTTTTGTGGAAATGCGGGACATATCAAATCAAGACCTACATACTTGTGGAAAGAGAGAGATCTGTTATGAGCATCACGTTAAGCGCTGAGTTTAAGCCGTTATGCTGACTTGCATATGTTCTGACCCATGAAGGACGTATTGTGATATTTTTATGCTGTCATTTGGACAGATGCACATCCCTTCGGCCACCAACTATGTGATAATTAATTAGATTGTGATTCGCACGCAGGCTTTGTCCTGGAGCTTGTGAGGTTTAGCCGAGGGCAAGCGGCCGTGACGCTACGCTGTGCAAAGTTAAATGTCCGGGTCTTCTCACCCTGGGGCTAAAAGTAGTTCATCCTTTTACAGCTTAGAGGTTGGGTCGCCTCATCACTTTGAATGGCTGCTTATGTACGGCAATCATGACGAAGAGAGAGAGAGAGAGGGACGGAGGAGAGGGAGTGACATTTTCAGGTCAGCGCACATCTCTCCTCTAAAGCCTCTCAAAGCCGGTCAGTCAGCCTTTCTCTTACATAACAGTCCAGCTGAAGTCAGCGTTAGACATTGTACATCAAGTCTGCCGCCCCAGGAGATGAGAATGTGTGTGAGAGAGAGAGAGAGAGACGCTGTCGTCGGCGAATCCCAATTTTTTCTTCACACTTTCACTAGCAAAATCACAGACTTGGAAGTGCCAGGCCTTGTGTGAAACAGAAGCCTTGTGGGAGTCATGTATTATTTAGAGAGCTGCTGTTAACCAGTCTTTAATATATATTTAAATTAAGAGTGGGTTTCCTGAGCCAGTTTATGCCTAAACATAATCTACATATGATTTTAAAAGGTGATTTATAATTGGACATTCCATGTTGATATTGTGATCATTTTATTTACAGCCCTTTATCAATGGTTATGGCTGGAATTAGAGGTGGAATGTTTGTAAGCTGGTAAGGAAGTGGCCAAAACAAAGCAAATAAGCAATCAATTACATCACTGCAATATCATGCAAGTAATCTAAAATTCAATTCAGGGAAACCATCACCAGACATTTACAGACATTTATCTAGTTATTAGCAGGGATGCAGATACTGAAGGCATATCAAGAGAATAGGGACACTAAGGGTGTGTTTACACGTATGCGGATATTTTTATAAACACCTATTTTTTTATATGTTTGAGCCTTTTGTTTACAAATTAAACGCCTTCCAAAGTGAATATTTTTCAAACAAGTGGATTCTGTGGATACATGTGAACAAATTTTTACTGAATGTCATGTAAATGCAATTTAAAAAATAACTGTATAAAATAAATATGCGTTAATAAAATCCACATACGTTCAAACGCCCTGAGAAACCATGAAGTCCATGTATACTTTATACAGTCACCCCAAAAGTTGTAAATGTTATACACAAATATTAGACAAGAAAACAAAGAGGAATTATTTCTGCTAGGTTTCTCAGACATTTGGACCCCACTGTATACGACAAGAAATTCAGTCAGTAAGAACTAGAGTGGTTAATATCTTTCATTTGTGTGAGGTCATGCTGTGTGTGAGAATGGACTGGTCCGATACTAATGTGTGATATCGGAATGTTACTGATATGACACAACAGTCCAAAACTGACAGGGGTCATCAGTTAGATTCTGATATGGAGCTACTGGTTCGATACTGATGTCGCTCTGATACTGAGGTGGGATATCGGGAGGATGCTGAATATATGTATTAATGTAGATACATATTTATCTTTTCATTTTGTTTTACAAGCAATGTTTCCTGATGTTGCCTTCCACATAACAGAATGATCTTAGTCCCTTCCAGTGGAAAACACAGCTTAATAAATGTAACTGTGGTATCAGATCAATATCGACCCCTAACCAAGACCTTGGTATGTGTATCAGTATTGGGAACAAAAAACTTGGATCTGTACACCCCTAGCCATCTTACCTTATAGAAGCAAAGGTCAATGATCTGCGAGCAGACCTCCCGGAGGTCCGTGCACACTTGCAGTCGGCTGCGTACAAATGCACAAAGTTCCTCATTGCTGACAGTGTCCCACACGCCGTCACAGGCCAGCACTATGAACTCGTCGGCAGGGGAGCGTTCCACGGCCGAAACCTCTGGCTCCGGAGAGACCATCTGCTCCGTGGCCGGCCGCCAGTCCACTGCCTTGTAGCTGAAATCCCCCAGAGCCCGAGAAACAGCCAGCGAGCCGTTGACCCGCTGCAGTGTGACCGAGCCACCAGCGTTCTCGATTCGCTCTTTCTCCCTGGGGCTGAAGGGCTTGTGGTCCTGGGTGAAGAAGGCCACTCGACCGCCGCGACACAGCACAGCCCGCGAGTCGCCGCAGTTCACAAAGTAAATGTGGCGAGGGGTGATAAGGGAGGAGACAACGGTTGTGCCCCCGCGCTCCCAGCCCTCGCGGCACGCCATTGAGTGCAGGTGCTTGTCCATGAGGAAGAAGCCCTCCCGAATGCCCTCGGTCACCTGCTCCACATCCTCCTCGGCCCTGACCTGGCCTGATGGAAGGTTTCATATGAAGATTATTCACCAAATCTATTTTGCCACACAGGTAATGCAAATACAGTAAATACTACAAAACAAAATATATGGGATATCAGTCCACAACTGATATGCGATATGGGATGTGGGATATCAAGACGACACTGATGTGAAATATTAGTCTGAAACCAATATGGGATGTGGAATATTGGGCTGAAGCCAATATATGATATCGATCAATACTGACATGGGATATTGGCCCAATAGCTGGACTGGGTGCGCAAAAACAGTAAATACTACAAAATATGGTGTAATAAAGGAAATGTATTTATTAGGAACATCCAACACAATTATTTAAAAGAATGTTTGATTGTTTCATTTTATAAGCGTTTTAATGTTTTATGTTGGGAAGGAATATATTTCCTCTATATATATTATACTTTAGGTTAAGATCTGGACCACTCTTTATTTTCATCTGGCTTAAATTTACGTAAAATTACTTCAGAGTGAAACTAGGCTACAAAACAATAGCTATATTATTAAGGAGTCACTGCTGTGACTGACTGACATATGTAGAGACAGACCCACCCAAGACAGTTATCGGTCTGATACTGGCTCAAATAGCTGGGCCAGTATTGGTAATGATGGGCCAAACTGTTGCATTAAAAGAATAATCCAGTCTCTTCCACAGAGGGTCATTGTAAAACTAGCAATCAGGCAATCAGATCAGTACTCAGTATCTGAGGTCCAGGCTTTTGAATCAATATTGTGACTGAAAAAGGTGGATCGCTGCATCCCTGCTTCTGTGTTTATTTCTGAACCTTAAAATCTATTAATGATCTGCCAGGAAGGATCCCGAGACTATAAGCCAAATGATAACTCACCAGTGGCCAGGATGTGGTCCAGCAGGTTGTGTGAGCAGTGTTGGGCGACAGTGCTGCCGGCGTGGCCGTCGTACACGGCAAAGAAACCCCAGCGCGACAGCTCGCCCCCCAGCTGGGGGAAGCAGTTGTGGAAGTCCTCCATGTGGGCCCTCCAGCCCTGCATGCTGGCCAGGGCGTAGGTGAGGCCCCAGGAGGCGCAGCCCTCCTCCATGTATTTGTCCAGCACGGGTCTCTCCAGGTAAGGGCTGGGGATGACCCCTTCTTCCTCCCCACCTCCGTCTTCGCCTTCGGCCAGTTCGCCCCCTGTTCCGCCTCCTCCTCCTCCTCCGCCACCCCCTCCACCTCCTCCACGACCCCCTTTAAAAAAGGAGGTGACCCGCTTCTCCGTTTCTTTCACCAGCTGCCGGACGAAGGCGGGCATCTCCACGCTACCTTTCCTGGACGTTCTCATCCCTATGTTTTTATCTCCTTTAATCTGCTTCGAATTCTCTCCCTCTCTTCCTCCCGCTCTCTCACACACACTCTTGCAGCCTCCGCCCCTGCGCTTCTGTTCTGATTCTGTTGTGTCCCTCTCTCTCTCCCTCTCTCGCTCTCTCACTCACTCAATCTTTCTCACTCTTTTCCTCTCTCACTCATTCAATTTGACTCTCTCCCTCCGTCTCCCTCTCATTCAACCTCTCTCTCTCTCTCTCTCTCTCTCTCTCAGTGACTATCTGGCGCAGTCGCTATCGGCGCGCGTATCAGCCCCTGACAGGTGACGTCACGGATGACGAGGGAAGACGACCGACGTTTCCGCGTCACGTGACCAGTTTGTTTAACCACGCGATCCGTGCC